>LZPO01098282.1:0-15184 GCA_001675575.1 Neotoma lepida
AGCCAGGGTATTCCACTTGTGCAGGGAACCATGCTGGCATGCTGGGTAGATGCAACAGCTGGCTGGGCAAATGCATATACCATGCATGCGGCATGACGACAGTGGTGGCCAGTAATTCTCAACCCAGACGATGTATCCACATGGAGAGTTCATTATAACAGAGAGATGAAGAGAAAAATAGGAAAGAGAGAGACAGAGAGAAAGAGAGAGAGGGGGTTCAAAGGGTGCATACCTCCTGGGAGGAAAAGCCAAAGAGAGAGAGAGCGGGAGGCACGGAGTTTTTCCTTAAAAAGAGGCTTTTACATCAGAACGCAGGGCAGCTCCAAGGGGCCGGATTTCAAGGGGGCAGGTCAGAATATTAACAAGCGGAGAGGGGGAGGAGGAATGGGGCTTCCTGGACTATGCAGGAAGGAGCAAGGCAGAGGCTCCAACCAAACACACATCAGCTGTATAATTCCGTGTTTCTCATGGCTACATCAGTCTAAACACCAATGTATTCTAGTAGTTGGCTTTTCATTTGTTGTTTTTCCTTTTAGGTTCTAGATTTCTCAGTTTTCTTAACCTTAAGTACTTATAAAAAGATTAATGGAATTTTTTCATTTCCTATTTCATATTAGAAAACTATATATATACGTGTGAGTATATAAATCTATATATTTCACATTGGAAAATACCATATTTGTGGGAATTCTAAGTTTATCTCAGTACAAAATGCTGAAATAATACATGATTGATTGGACATGCTTACAAGACCCAAAGCTTGTAATCTTTTGGTTTAGAGGCTGGCTTTTTTGAGTGTGTTAACTTTGATGATCTAGATTGGAATCCATCCGGACTCTCTTATCAGCTATTCCCTTGAGTGTCAGATATCTGTAGGGAACTTCCCCTCAAAAGTAGTGTCACAACTTTAAAACAAAATGTTAGATTAAATATTAAATAAATATTATTTACTTTCCTGCTTTTCCTTCTTTATTTTCTTTGTGTTCAATTTATTAGTATTCAAGTGATTTTGTTTTTAGGAATGATATTTCTTCCACATACCTACAAATTTTCCTAAATTTGAGTAAGCTATTTCTATCACATAAACTTTTCTGTGTTTAGTGTCTGGTGTGTTAATATTATTTAAATTAACTGATTTGAAATAATTATAGATTTTGCTTTTTTAATTCAATGTTATGTCTATGTCACCTTGCTATGCCATCAGTACAAACTAAATTCACCATGAGCATTAATGAGGTTGCTGTTTTCCAAAACTCTAATGGCTCATAACCAAATGATTTATAATATATGTAATTTTCCTGAATGAGAAGACATTACTAATCCCTCTTAGAGCTGGTGAACTCCCCATAGGTGGAAAATGGTTTTTATGTTTGTTTAAAATGACACCTAAATGCTGTGGGACAGTCTTTCTGTATGCTGTGAATATGTGTTGCTCCCATTGGTTAATAAATAAAGCTTCTTTGGCCTATGATAAGGCAGGATAAGAACACGGTGGGAAATCCAAGCAGAGATACAGGGAGAAGGGCAGAGTCAGGGCAGATGCCATCTAGCCATCCAAGGAGCAGCATGCCAGCAGACTGGTAATTCTATGGCCACATGGCAATACTTAGATTATCAGAAATGAGTTAATTTAAATGTAAGATCTAACTAGTTATAGCCTGAGTCATCAGTCAAGCACTTATAAGTAACATTAAGCCTCTGAGCTTTTTACAAGTAGCTGCAGAACAGGGCAGGACACAGAAAAGCCTCCATTTACATCTAAAGAGAGCCTTTTCTGCTATTATTCACACAATTTTGGGATCTCAGAGTGAGGTAGAAGTCTTTGGCAGTTGCATATCTGCTAGGTTCCATTTCAAAATCAAGAAGCACTCATCTCTTGAATCCCCTCATTAGAATAAAGATAAACAGGTGGATAGAGATACTCTTTCCTCTGAAACTATGCTTAGGTTAAGAGGAGGCTATGTATGGCTTGGAGCAAAAGTGTGGGATGGTTGTGCAGGGCAAAAGACCCAATTTCTGGCTTTAAGTTTCTTTCATGTGTAGATGGTACNTGTTAGCTGAATTGGGCTACATTCTAGCTTATGTTCGTCACAGATTATTTCTGTTGTTTGTATTAGAACACAATTATGCAGTAATTGGCACTTGTATAAACTTCTATATGTGTATCAGAGTTTAATGGAACTTTGGGCACAATGAAAGAGGTTCTGTTTCACTTTATAGCTCTTATAGCTGTAGAAATATCCCATGATGCTTCGAAAGTGATGTTCATGTATTTGACAGTTTGGTCATGGTTATACTGTACAATAATTTCTTTTTATTAACTCATACTCCCTGTTAATTAGTATGGTTCTTTGTTCTATTCCTAAGGTGTACCAGCTTCCTAGACCTGGAAGAATTAATCTCAGAATCACCTATCATCCATTATCCATTCACAATCTATTAAGATACCAACAATTATTTTATTCATAACCTGGCACTGCTCATTACTATCTCTCAAAAGAAAATCATTTAACTAGTCTCTATTTTTCTTCATTTATATACTTGGGTTATAATATAATACTTCTTTCATGGAGGTTTTGCAATGAAAAAATAAAGGATCACATAAAAATATTTATATACATTATAGTATGCTAAGTATTATCTATACATTATATGTATGTATGTATGCATGTATGTATATATACAAATGTATGTATGTATATGTTCTAAAACTTCTTAGATATGATTGTTATTAACCACAAGTTGTAGTCTTTATACCCTTATATTATATAGTCAGTTAATATCATCATTTGCAATAGAACATTGCTTCATATGTGGATATTGAGTCATTTTGCACATAGACAAAATAGGTGTGTGACAGTAGAATAGGAACCATCATCTTCAGTTAGGTCTTGTCTGGTCATCCAACTGGGCATAGTTATTTTTTTTAANAGAATTCTTATAAACTACAATCTTCTTTGAGGATAAAAATTTCATTATCAGAGAGAATGATATAAACAGTGTAATATTTNTTATCTTCTTTNTACTCATTAGTTTGTGTGGTAGTTTGAATGAAAATGGCCCCCATAGACTCATAGATGGTGGCATTATTGGAGGTGTGGTCTTATTAAATTAGGTGTGGCCTTGTTAGAGGAAATGTGTCACTGGGTATTGGTTTTGAGTTTCNAGAAGCTCAAGCCAGACTCAGTGGCTCACCCTTCCTGCTGCTTAAGGATCTGGATGTAGAAGTCTCAGCCCCTTTCCAGCACCATGTCTGCCTACACTTCACCATGCTTCCCACCATGATGACAATGGACTAAACCTCTGTACTGTAAGCCAGTCCCAATTAAATGTTCTCCTTTATAAGAGTTGCCATGGTCATGGTGTCCCTTCACAGCANTAGAAACCCTAAGACAGTTTTGTTTGGGTTTTTCTATTTAGACAACTAATACATATAGTTTTCAGTGATAGAATACACATTGTTAGGCATCTCTATTGTTGATATTTAGCAAGGAAAACAAATTTCTGTTTGCCCTAGGATTTTCTACTTTCTATCTCTCTTTGTATTTAAATTGAGAATTTTTAATGAGATTTTTGTAATATGAAGTTAATTTTAATACAAATAATATATTGAAAATCCATTACTTGGTATACGATGGGATTATTTCTTTGAAAGATTTAAATGTTACTTTCAAAAAACTATTATATATATAAAACCTTATATATATTATGTATAGCATTTATATAAATATATACAATATATAATATATACAATATATGATATATTATATGTAATATATAATATATATAGCATTTATCTCCATATCTGTAATGTAAGCAAGTATTTTCAATATATGTATTCTTACAACTGGCATTTGTCATGTTTTCAGCATACTGCATTTATCTCTTATTTCTTTTCTTTTTTATTTTAAATGAACCATACTTTATTTATCCATTCTTTGGTTGAGAGGCATCTAGGTTGTTTCCATGTTCTAGCTATTACAAATAATGCTGCTATGACTAATATTAGGAAACTTCCTGCATTGTACTATTTGCCCAAGTACAAGCCTAAAAGGACAGACTACTCACTAACCTATTTCATAGCTAAGGACAAACATGTGAGCCAGGCTCCACTTCTCAGTTACATCCAGAGAAGACCAGTTGTGTGGTGCCNATTAGCAACTTAGATGAACCCTCTGTTGTAATGTACTCCTGTCATACCAGCGCTTGCTAGGTAGTGGATGGAGGAAGAGGAGATTAAGTTTATTCCTGGATAGATGGAAAGTCTAGACTATAGGAGATGGTATCTCAAACAGAAACACACACACACACACACACACACACACACACACACACACACACACCACCCTAAAACAAAACAAAGATGACAGACAGCAGAAACACCAAAGCCAAGTTTCTGTTATTGTGTGGAGTCTGTAATATGTGAGTGTACTGATGGAAGTGTTTTGAGCTGGGATATCAAGTGGCAAGCAGTGACCTGTGAGGTTGTTGCTGGGGTGACTACCAGATGCACCATGTGGCCTAAGCCTAGGTATTGCCCTTTTACTACAGATTTAACTCAGGGTTCCTGTTGTTTAGAAACATTCCTGGCCCTGGTAAGAGTTTGTTTTCTTCTTAATATTCTTCACAGACCCTTTGTTAGTGAAAGAAAATGTAAAATAAATGAATCGTATAAGTTTTTTCTTCTGTTCCCTTGTTCCCAAAGCCACATTCATTTAGACAATCCTAATTAACAACAAGAGCAACAATATAAAAGAGAGAGAGAGAGAGAGCGAGAGAGAGAGAGAGAGAGAGAGAGAGAGAGAGAGAAGAAAAGAAAAAAGAAAAGAAAACAAAAAGTAATAAGTTATGACCAGCTCACCAGTATTTAGAGAAACAAATTCATGGCATAGATCATGCAGCATCTGCCTCAACCTTTAGGCAAAGGCACTCAGAACATACTGTTAGGAATTACGACTGATTATCTAGGGACAGAGTAGTGACTTTGGCTTGGCTGATAATCTTGCAATTTCAGTGGCATGAAGTTTCCTCTGGAGATATGTAAATGTCCCCTTGCTCTGAAGTCATGGTGTCCACAATTGACAGCAACACACTTGGCTATGTCTCCTGTTTGCAGAAGGAAAGAACTCCTCATCTGTTTTATTCTAGACATGGTAGGTTCATCAGTGCTGTGCAGGCAAGTCATATTTCCTAGTAGATTCAAGTGTTTTCATGTAATTACCAGCTACGGAAGATGAAATATTAAGTTGACACATATATTCTATCCCCAATTCTAACCCTTAAAAATATTCATGAATTATATAATTATATACTCATTTATAGCATCTCAAAATCTTTCAGATTCTAACAAATTACAATGTTTTCCTAGGACAAATTATTATTAATATTATAAAGACAAGGTCTCATGTCACTCAGGCCATCTTCAAATTTCTTTCTTTTTTTTTTTTTGTCTCTTTTTTTCCTTCAGTGCCAGAAACAACCTAAGGCTTTGGCAAATTTCTTATATAGCTGTATGACCTTGAACTTTTTAGCCTTCTTGCTTCTGCTTCTTAAGTGTTGAAATTAATGGCATTTTTTTTTTTAGGAATTAAGAAACAATCTATTTATTTTTTGTCTTCATTATATTTTTATTATTTAAAGCAAATNTAAATTTAAATATATTTTGATCTTATTCTTGCCCCCTCAAGGTGGTTCAGATTCTACCCCCCCACCCAACTTTAAGTTCTTTCTGAAATAAACAAAACCCAATGCAGTAACCATCCCCCAAACCAAGAAAACAAAATAAAGAACTACCTCAAAAATAAAAATAAAAACATAAAACAAACCACTATCAATAACACCAAAACAAATACCACACTGTAACCAAATAAAGCACAAACTGAAAAACTATGAAGTCCATTAGACATTGGACATCTAACTACTCCTGAACATAAGGCCTTCCCTGGAGTGGTTGATACCCAACCACTCTACTGGAGATAATTCATTTTTCCTTTCCCATCAGCTATAAATAATAGTTCAGGTGTTTACTTTTACCCTATAGGCCAGGTTTTCACTCATTCATTCATCCATCCATTCAGTCATTCATATATTGAAATATAACAAAATAATATAATAAGATAAAACAAAAACTATCACACTGATGCTGGACAAGACCAACAGAAGGAAAAGAGCCCAAGAGAAGGCACTCCTTAATCAGTGACCCACTCATTCACACACTCAGGAAGCCATCAAAACACTGAAGTGGAAGACTTTTTTGGGGGGTAGTTCTATATTTGCAGAGGATCTGGTGCAGACCCGTGCAGAGTCTATGCATGCTGCTTTAGTCTCTGAGAATTCATATGAGCATTGCTCATGTTGATTTAAGTGGCTCTGTTTTTTTTGTTTTGTTTTGTTTTGTTTTGTTGTTGTTGTTGTTTTTTTGGTGTCCTCCATCCCCTTCTGGATCTTATACTCTTTCTGTCTTCTCTTCTGTGGTGTTCTGTGAGCTCTGAGGGAAGGGATTGGATGGAGACTTCCCACTTAGGGCTGAGTGTTCCAAGGTCTATTATTCTCTATATAATGTCTAGCTGTGGGGTACTGTATTTGTTTCCATCTGCTATGGAAGGAAGCTTCTCTGATGATGACTGAGCAAGGCACTAATCTATGAGTATAGTAGAATATTATTAGGAGTTATTTCATTGTATCATTATATTTCTTTTTTTTTCTTTTTTAAGAACAGTATTATTTGGTTTTACCCTAGGTGCCTGTGCTATCTAGTCTTAGGTTCTTCTTCATCTAAGCGGTATTGATTATGGGCTCCATCTCACAGCACGAGCCTTAAATCAAGTCAGTTATTTCTTGGTTACTCCCACAAGTGCTCTGCCACCATTTCCCTAGAATATTTTGCAGGCAGTACACCATTGTAGATAAGCGATTTNGGGCTGGTTTGGTGTTTATGTTTTTCTTTTGCTAGAGTGCAGAGTGCCTTCCTGTCCCATAGACTTTGGGGTGTGGGGTAGGGGTAAAGAATTTATGTTAGCACCACCTCAACATCTTCACATTCAATGAGTTATATACATGTTGTCTTCAGCAATGTGGCTTTCTGTTATTTTGTGTAGCGCAACCTTTAGTCTTAGCAATAGCCTGGGTTGCTTGGGGATTCCCAAGGATCCCCTTTGGGCAACAATTCAGTTAGATGTAATTTGTTCCTGGTACTGGAAGATTCATTTGGTGACAAGAATTAGCCAGTTGGTACTCTGTCTACCTCATTATTTGGTGATTTAATTTAGATTGCCTTCATACACACACACACACACACACACACACACACACACACACACACACACACACACACATATTTAGGAAGTTTCTACTGTATTAGGTTCCATACTATCCCTAAAATACCTCTTAATTTTAGCTATCTCTCCACATATTTCCTCCTCAAATACCTTCTAACTTCCACCTCTCCACTTGATCCTCCCATTCCAGTCCCCCACCCGTACACCCATAACTATCTATTCTATTTCCCTTGACTAATGAGATCTATCTGCTCTTTATAGTCCCTTACTCTATAGCTATCCTCTGTAGTTCTATAGATGGTAGCTTGGGGTATCATTGACTTAACAACTAAATCCACATTTAAGTGATGATGAATACATACTATATTTATCTTTTTGAGTCTGGGATCTCTCACTCAGGATGATTTTTTTCTAGTTCCATCCATGTGCTTGCAGATTTCATGATACCTTTTTCTTTCTTTCATTTTTGTGAAAAAAATGTTCCACATTTCATTATCCATTCTTTATCCATTTCATTATCCATTCTTCTGTTGAGGGACATCTAGGTTCTTTCCAGNATCTGGGTATTATGACTAGAGCAGCAATGAACATGGTTGAGCAAGCATGCATCTTTGTGGTAGGATGAAGTGTCCTTTAGGTACATGCCTAGGAGTAGCATAGCTGGATCTTGAGGTGTAGATTGTTTCCCATCTTCCTGAGGATCCCCCATACTGATTACTGTAGGAGCTCTGTGATTTAACAACTATGTAGACAATGAACTACAAATTGGTTTATTCTAGCTTTGTTTATTCTAAGCATTTATTCCATATAAATATAGTAATTGGAGTAATATAAGATTTAACTCATCATAGAATTTTAATATGTTCAAATATGATATTAAAGTAAAATAATTGCAAATTTCCTCAGATATAGAGGTGATAATTCCTTCTGTTTAAACATTCTGTCCCTAGTTAGGGTACATAGTAGAGTCATCATAAGAAGATTTTGATCTCCTTACTGTTTGCCATGTTGTGTACTTTTATGAAAATATACATATTTGAGGCATTATATTGATCAATCGATTGATGAAAAATAAAAAGAATATTGATTGAGAACTTGGAACAATCAGTTTGACATTGGTTGAAATTTTGATGCTGTGAACTAAATCTAAGTTCTTAGGGAACCTGAAACCCCCAGAGATTGAAATGGCATGTGTGGAAATGAGAGTTTTATTATGTGATGTTTTATTGTTGTCCGGGGCATATACTGTATGCTCAATAAATGATGTGGTTGGGAGGGTAACCGTGATAATGTGTGCTAATTTGCCTGTAAAGCACTTCACATCACATCAGATGCTAAACAGGAAGCTAACGCCAATATTTTTAAGTGGCAGACAATGTAATTTGAAATAACTGAAAATGGTATGAACTCTTCAAGCGTTTCTAAAGGTACACAAGTGAGTAGCACTTGACTGTATTAGTAGGAAGCCTGCAGTTTATCCGAGGCATCAAGGGACCCACTGTGCACTTCTCCTCTGAGGGTTTTAGTCATTTGGCTTGAAAGGCTTGTCATTTCAAGATTGAGACAGATTTAAAATTTCTCAAAGCATGACCTTTTTTTTTTAAATTCTTGATCAACTCAGGCTAAAATTGAAAGCATAAAGAAAGACTTGAGAATAATTCCAAAGCTTTTACTTAAAAATACCTTTTTTAAACTGCTGCACTGAACATTCTGCCAACACATTTTCATTTTTGTGTTCACAGTGAAGTTTAGGGGATTGAAATCTCTCTGCCTGGGATGGGCTCATGGAGTGTGTTTCCCTTTCTGTTACTGGAGTACTAAAGGTATCACTAATCAAGACCAATTTGGAAATTAAATTACCTTTGTGCATCTTTTAAAAATAAGATATTAGTAGGTTAATATAGTTGAAATACTAGTACACTATTAATATAGCCACTTCCTAATATATTAAACATTTTATGGCCAAAATATGAAGCTGGCTAGCTTTTCTGTACCTTAAGTCTATAGACACTTGGAATACAGAATTCTTGACAAATGAGGTTACCAGATACTGAGTGGGAATTCTTATTTGCCACCGTGGTGGTGACATGTAGAATCACAACCTTTAGCTCGAGGCTACTGAGCTCTTAATAACGAGAGCAAGGTGTTCCATCTTCACCTCCAGAAGACCCANGATCACTATGAATAAAAATAGCTGCCAAGGTTTCTCCAAACACTATTCATGACAGTGAAAAGAATATTGATTTTAAATGCCAAGAAATGAAATATCTTCTAAAGTGTTCATTTCAGTCCAACTATTATTTTCCAAAAGAAAGTGAATGGACTGAAAAGTGCTTCACAGTGCTAGTTCATAATGTTTGTATTTTACTTTACTTCAAGGAAACTTTCAAAGCAAGAAAACACTCTATCTCTGTCTCTGTTTCTCTGTCTGTCTGTCTGTCTGTCTGTCTGTCTGTCTGTTTGCCCTCATTCACTTTCCATCCTTCCCTCTTTTTGTTTTTCCCTCACTCCCATATCCTTCCACCTTGTTCTCTTACTCTTAAGGGAAAAAAAACCCTCATTATATGTAAAAGAAAAAATAAGCTTTATGAGAACAAAATTGTTTTAATTGCTGTTGATATTTTCTTATTTTATGAAGAACACTAAAGGTAAATAAAGTCTATGAAATGTGAGACCTAGAGAATANAAGTCTTCATCTTTGATGAGTCTAATGTTCACACTTTAGGGCACAAGACTTTCTATTGTAAGGCATTAATTATAGAATCCAGTAAGTCCTGTGATGCTAACAGTATGCCTTTAGACACAGTTGGCACTGAATATGTGCAACATATTTCTGCATAAATGGTGTAATTATGTTGGCATGAATGCTATGAAATTGTCATCTTTTCACAATGGCTATCTTTAATTTAAATTGTTTTAGATAGAGGTAAGAAGTAAATTTGGCCATTTAAAACTTGTAGTGTATGCCCTACATACCACTTTTATGTCCATCTATCACAGTAGTGATTAATTGTATGCAGGGCTCAGTTAGTCTCTTATTTCAACCTAAGACAACATCTTTGCATGATTGGCAGCGATTCTCCTTGCCTTCTGACTCAGAGAGTCTTTTGAACTGCCTCATAGGACATGATATGTATCATAAGAGAGACTAGATAGAACCAAATATATTTACGCACATGCAGCTTGTAAGTATGAGGGTTCTAGTGCTTGATGGTCGTTTAATCAATAGGAGACAGTGTGTCCTGTACGGATGATTCACAGGCACATTTTATGAAATGTCTCAGATGGTCTAGAGTAGGCACACCAGTGACCTGAGTGGTGAGAGGCTGCAACTCATTTTTGATGGCTTTCTTCTTCCTTGCACATGTCCTGCCACCTGGAATCACATGATAAAGCCACCTGTACAAAAGCTTTGACAAAGTTTTTGTTCTTTGAGATCCCAGGATGAGGCAAGATGATTGCTGATTAGTAATTTGTTTTTAGTGTGGTAGGTCATGAGCAGTTACAATATTATTGAGGAATAAGTAAGTGTCATAAATCATTATAAGAAATGAGAAAACTAAGATGGAAGTTTGGAGGTTTTTTTTCTTTTTTTTTCTTTTTTTTTTACATATGAACTCTGGCTGAATGGATGGACAAAATCCCTTGGCAATGTTAACCTGGGTTTGCAATGCTCTTTATGCAGAGTACCTAAGATAAACTAGCTACTTATACTGAAGTCTGCAAAAGGAAATCCAAAAGTCTACTCAAAGAGTGCTGCCATGATTGTAGCCTTAACATAGCACCAAGAAAAACAGGAAATTCTACCTGTTTTTGATACAGTATGACAGTTCCATAAAACACCTTAACAGCTATCCAGGTCTGCTGGTGAAACCTGTAATCACAGTTACTCAGGAGGCTGAGGCAGGAAGATTCAAGCCTTGCTTGGGTGACAGAGGAATTTCAAGTCCAGCCTAGACAATTTAGTGAGAACTTCTCAAAGTAAAAAGTGAAAGAGAGCTAGAGATACAACTCAGGAATTGCCTGGTCTTAGTTCAATATTCAACAGTAGAGTGAATGAAGGAAAATCTTATAATTGAATATTTAAATGATAAATGAACTTTTAAGAGATCAGAGAGCACATTTCATAATTTAGTATTCTTTTATCTCTTAACTTCTCACATCATGGTTTCCATGTTATTGTACTTGGGTTTTTTATCTTGCCTTATTTTAGTTTTAAGTATAATTTCTCATATATGCTAGATGTTTTATGTGTATTATATTATAAATTTAATAAAGTACATGGAAAGAAAACAACATACATGGTATATTTTACAAAACTTTCAATTTATAAAGAAAATATCACAATTGAAATTTTTAGGCTAAGCCATGTTAACTCTTTACAACTAGAAAGCCCTTGTGAAATTTTAGCTATGGAAAGCCAAATTATTTTATTGCTTGGATTTCCATTAAAGTAACATTAACCAAAATATTTCAGAAACTATTTTCAGAGTGATATATTTAATCAGTGGAGTAGTGTATCAAGATTTGCCCTAAGTTTATTCAAAGAAGTTGAAAATAAGTGAAACTTTGCCCTAAGACAAATTTACAAAACTTAAAATATAGCAGTGTAGATCTTATCAGGCTAAGATTTAACACTTGCTGTGTATTAAATTCCAATTTGTTGAAAGTAAGATATGATTTAAAGGTAACAGAGATCCCTCTTTTGATATCAATTCACTATCTTGCCAGTTGAACTGAGGAATTAAACAAAGAGCTAAGTATTGTTCATTGTGCACGTTAGGCCCTTCATAAACTATATTGATAACTAAAATCACAGCCACTATTTGTAATTTTCTTACTGAGCAGCAAGAGGCGTGCATTTTCTAGAATGGATCCCAGCCTTCACCAGGGAAGGGCGAACCGCAATGTTCTTATTGTGTATCCCCTGATGCCACGTAGGAAGTTCTGAAACAAAAAATGTCTGCTGTTCAAATGGATTGTGCTTCTTCTTGCAACACTGCCAGGAAGGCTTGAGGCCTCAGGAAAGCAGTCAGCAGAGCTGCCTGGCTCAGGGATCCAGGAAGCTGCACAGCCCTGGGAAGCTGTGCACTGCTGGGTGCTTTTAAATGAAGTGCACTTTGCTTTCCTGCTGCCTTTCTGTCTAAGCTCCACCCTGGAAATCCTAGGATTCTTTAGAAGAATTAAGAAAAGAAAAGAAAAAAAAAAAAAAAAAAAAACAGTGATCTCTCTTTGGGCAGTAATTCTGTGAAATAGATTAAGAAATATTCTTGCTTATGCCAGCAGGCAACAACTAAAACCCAACAAAATTCACAAGCTAAAATCTCAGAACAAAGGCTATGTACAGTGACTATGGGAATCATTGTCTTTACTTGGCCACTGAGTGCTGCGGGGGAGGAGCACAGAAACCTCCCCCTAGAGAAAGCAGGACAGTGACTAGAAGGAACACTGAGAGAATGATAATGTAAAGACTAGGGAAACCTAGTAACGAAAGGATTCTGAATAGGATTCCATGTGCCCAGAAATTGAGATCAATAATTATCAAGTGGGATCCTGTAAAACTAAACAGCTTCTGTACATCTACGGAAGCAATCAGCCCAAGAAGAGAAAGCCCACAGAGTGGGGGAGAATATTTGTCAGCTATACATCTGACAGAGGATTAGTATCCAGAATAAATATACAATGAATTCAAAAAAGAGTCAAGAAAACAAAACATCCAATTAAAAAAAATGGGTTATGGAACTAAATAGAGAGTTGTCAAAATAAATAAATAAATAAAAATGGCTAAGAAATATCTCAAAAAGTATTTATTGTCCTTAGCAATTAGGGAAATGCAGATTAAAGCAATATTGAGATTTGGTCTGACCTCAATCAGAATGGGTAAAAAGAACTAAACAACTGACAACAAATGCTCGAGAAGCTGTAAAGGATGAGGAACCCTCATTCACTGTTGATGCCATTGCAAACTGATGCAGCCCTTTGGGAAATCAGTATGGAAAATCCCCAAAACACTAAAAAGAAAACTCCCATATGACCCAGCTGTACCACTCCTTTGCCTATGTCCAAAGGATTCAACATCTGACTCCAACAAACATTTGCTCAGCGATGTTTATAGCTGCTCTCTTCACAATAGCTAGGAAATGGAAACAATCTAAAAGTCTTTCAGCAGATGGATAGATAATGAAATGTGGGGCATATGCAAAATATAATGCTACTTTGTCTTGGTCAATGTTCTATTGCTGTGAAGAGAAACTATGACCAAGGCAATTCTTATAAAGAAAAATATTTAATTGGGACTTGCTTACACTTTCAGNAGTTTAGACCATTATAAGCAATGGTGGGAAGGAAGCATGGTAGTATTCAGACAGACATGGTACTGGAGAAGGAGCTGAGAGTTCTACATCCAGATACACAAACAACAGGAAGAGAAGACCTGGCTTAACCTTCTGAAATCTCAAAGCACATCCTCAGTGACACAATTCCTCCAACAAGGCCACACCTACTTGAACAAATAGTGCTACTCCCTAAGCATTAAAATATATGAATCTATGGGGGTCATTCTTATTCAAACCACCACATACTTAGTTGTAAAGAAAAATTAAACCATAGACTTCATAGGTAAATGGATAGATAGATTTTGAAAATATTATACTGAGCAAGGTAGCACAGACCCAGAAAAATAAATGCTACAGGTTCTCTTTTATTTATGAATTGTAGCTCTACATATTTACATATGAAAATACAACCTGAAGTAACTGCAAATACCTTGAAAGTAAAAAGACACCATGGGGGATGGGAAGAGAAGGAGCTCTAGCAAAAGGAAAAAGCAAGACACAGGCTTTAAGAGTAGGAAAATGGAAAAAACAGAATTGGGGGTGGGGTGGGGTGGGAGAAAGACTTATCCTCAGAGGGAGAGGAGATGATAATACAGAGGGAGTGGGAGGGAGGGAGAAGGGATAAACAACACTATGGATATTTTACATAGACAGAAAATCATATTATTTTATGTTTGCTTATAATTACATATATGTGCATATACATACATATATGTGCATAGTTTTTAAATGAAGCTATGACATTTCAGGACAATGATCCCCCTAACAGTGACTGACTATATAACAAAAAAAATCAGTGTCTAGCATGAGAAACCTCCTTTTCACTTGTTCTGGGAAGTCCAAGATATTCCCCAAACAATATTGGCTATTACTATTGCCCTTGGTTTCCTGTAAAATTTTGAAGGTAAAATCCTAGTGTTGAAAGATAACACACACTGGGGACATAGGACTTGGAGGAATCCAGCTTTGACAGACCTAGAAGTGTCCTTACTGAGAACTAGCTCTCGTACATCGGACAGCTATGCAAGGTGCCAAAGGGGAAAAGCAACCAATGTTCTTACCCAGCTGTTAGCCTAAGAATTATAACAATGACCATCCAGTGACTGATAGAGGCAGATTTGGAGGCCCATGGTCAAACATTGGACCCTGCTTGGGGAATCATGCTGAGGGGTGGAGGAGGGATTGTAGGAAACAGGGGGGGGGTCAAGAACATTGGAGGAAAACCCACAGAAGTCACTAACCTAGCTCATGGTACTCAGAGTGTCTGAACCAACAACCAGGGAGCTTGCATTGGACTGACCTAGGCTCTGTGCTTATGTGTGACAGTTTTGTACCTTGGTCTATATGTGGGACAACAATGGGAGCAGGGACTGTCCTTGGTACTTTGGATGGCTCTTGGGAATTCCTCATACTGGATTGTCTTGCCCAGCCTGAATACAGGGGAAGGTGCTTGGTCATATGGCAACTTGATATGCCATGCTTTGCTGAAGCCCATGGGAGGCCTGCCCCTTTCTGGGAGATTACAGGGGAGGGGTGGATTGAAGGAAGAGGAGAGGGAGGCAGTGGGAGGAG
>LZPO01098286.1:0-28510 GCA_001675575.1 Neotoma lepida
TATTATTTCTGAAATATTGCACATAATATTCTCATAAAATATAGTCATCATGTAAGAAGTTAGAGTGTTCAAAATTGTCTAAAAGTATAGTGATTTTGTGAATCAGAGATTTTACATATAGAGATATAGTTTTCTTTAACAACTAAGTTTCTTAGCATTCCCCTTAATCTATGAAATTATGTTTCTACCTTTTATCCCTATGAATAAGAAAGAAATATGAGAACAATATGATATTGGAAATTGATGATCTACACCTACCTTTGTTGCTCAATTCAAAATCCGCTTTTTATTAGAAAAAGTGAACCAATATTCAGTAGCATGCAGAAGACATAACACCTGTTTGATTTGCCTGACATTTGTAGAGCCTCACAGCCTAGATTTTCACAACCTATTCCTGTGCATTGGAAAAACTTAGCAACATACTCCATATTCAGTCTTGGCAGATAACGTATTNTAAATATTTGTAAGGGCTTAGAATATGTTATATCTTTTNCCCCCCTGGTCTTAGGGAAGCACAACCAACCAGAAGCCACTCTGAAATTTCGAGGCTTGAGCTGTTAGAGAACAGAGATTGCTACCCCCTACCAGGCTCCCTGGTTAGAGGGAGGGGAAACAATCAACCATGGTCAGTCACCATCATACCAAGTGCCACCCTTGGTCTCTAGGTCTGGGCATGTGAGAGAAGAAAAACAACAGCTCTGCACTGTGCCTTGTGGCTGGGGCAGGTAGGACTCAACCAAGCACCACCCACCATGACTCAACCAGGAGCCCCTGATGCCAGGGAACATTATGGTAAGCCAATACAGGGTGGGGAATGGAAGAGAGAGAGAGAGAGAGATAGGCAAAAAAGTTCATGGGCTGGGGAGAGAAGCAGAGCCTTGAGGGTAGTGAGGAACAGGCTGATGTGAATGACCTGTTAGCCACCTAAGTCCAAGGTGATATCCAGGCCTGGGCTATTATCATTTCTGAGTTCATGGTCCTGCTACAGCTGGGATCTTCGCTAGTGTACACGGCCCATGTTAGCACAGGGGTTCATAGGAACCATGTGTGTGGAAATCCAAGAGCTGTGCAAGCCCTGTCCTTCACTGGCTCTGGGTTAGCTGGCTCTGCCCCTCGCTGGATACTGCCACAGGAAAGCTGATCCTGCCCGCAAGAGGAGAGCTGGCCCCTGCACTTGGAAAAGATGGCCGCACCCCTCTACACAGGTGTGCAATTCATCTGGACAGCACACTAGCACACTAGAGCAGACCTTGTTGTCAGGAACACAGATGGACCAACACTGAGGGCTTGAGAGAAAGATGTCCTCTCCCTGGCCATAACTACCTGCAGCAGGTGAGAGAGCTGGCTGTGGGCTCATCAGAGTAGGAGAACTAGCCCTGCCTCTCACTGACTGAAGCACAAAAGGAGAGTGGGTTCTGTACCCTATCAGGGCACTTAGGTAGCAAACTAGAGCTGATCTGCCATGGGAGGACCCTTTTATATACTGTGAATGTATGTTGCTCTCATTGGTTGATAATAAAAGCTGATTTGGCCTATAGCCAGGCAGAATAATACTGGGTGGGGAATGGAGATGAAGGGAAAAGAGGGCAGAGTTGGGAGAGATGCAAGCCACCCACCTAAGGAGCAAGATGCAAAAGGACTGGTAAGCCACCAGCCATGTGGTGACACATAGATTAATAGAAATGGGTTAATTTAAATGTAAGAGCTAGTTAGTAATAAGCCTGAGCCATCAGCGAAATATTTATAACTCATATAAGCCTCTGTGTGATAAATTAGGAAGGAGCTATAGGATAGGGCAGGTCAGAGAAGCCTCCATTTACACTGACCCCGTTGTCATGGGGCACAAATGAACCAGCCCTGAGGACAGGAGAACAGCAGAGCTAATCCCACCCCCTTGTCTGCCATGTAATGGCATGGGTGAGGGGAAGATGCCCTCCCTCCTCCACTCCATGCTACCTTGTATTGCAGGATATTTAATCACATTGTAGCCCCAAAATTGTGTTATTTAGTGAAAAAGCCTGCTTCTGGCTGTGGTGTACCTCAGCACTAGCATAAACCATTAATCCATGAGCTTTCTGCTTGAATATTGCTAACAGGATTAAATAAAATCAANCATACTCAAGAAGCTGAGCAAGCAACAACCAATTGACAGGAAATAACCATGGAGAAAAAGAAGAAGTCAGGAAGATGGAGAGACAGGTGCACAGGAAGTAGAAGGAAGGGAGATGCAGCTGGATGAGTATCTGTTTTGAGACAGATTCTGGAAAATAGTGGAGGAGGAAGCAGCTACGTGCTTTCTCTACCTCTCTGAACTAGCAGGTTTACTCCAGCATCTGGCTCCTGAGTGTTTATTGTTCAAGTAGAATGCTAGAGACTTAGTTAAAAACAACATTTGGCACTCCAACATGTGGAAAAAAAACACAAGGACAGAGAAATCACTCCAGCAGCAGAAAAACTAAGAGTCATCAGAATTGCCAAAATACCTGGGAAGTCCTGAAGGAGACAGTTCAGTAATATTAAAAGGAAAAATCTTCCCCATGTTAAGGATGGGAAATATAATGCAGAAAACATTGGGACCCTAAGTAGTGCTACTTTAGATGACTTGAAAATAGAAGTAGAAAATGAAAAGTTATATGATTTGAGATTGACATAATACTGATTATAATTACTATCAGTTTTGTAATTTTATCCTTAATAGCCATAGTGGGTTTTTTTGTGCCAAATACCAAAAGTGGACTGAAAAGCTATAAGCCTTAGGAAGGCTTGTCAATGAAAATAAGAAATATACTCAGACCCAGACAGAGGAATTTGAACAAGAACCTACTGTACCACCACNTGTTGAAACTGAAGAGGAGTGGCCCAAGGTTGTTAGGAACCCAACCTTAGTTTATCTAGTTACTATATAGGAACTACCAGAAGATGATAGGCACCTTCAAAGTTATCAAGAAGTTATATGGAATCTTGTAGAAATATCAGATTTGAGGAGACTTAAGGAAGCAGACATTTCATATGGTATACATTCAACCTATGTGAACTAGATGTTAAATTAATGGGCAACTCAGAACATAATTATCCCCCAAGACTGGAAAGATTTGGCAACAGCAATATTGGAAGCTGGTCTTCAGTTACAATGGAGAACATGGTGGAAAGAAGAAGATAGGGCCCTAAAACAAGGAAATAAAGCTAGAGGTATTAATATTTCCCAAGCTCAGGTTTTGGTGAAGGCCAATGTGCTGACTAGCAAAGGCAGCATGAATCTGATTATCACACCTTGGCACTACTATGTCATGTAGCAGCTTTGAATTCTTGGGACAAGGTTGAAGAACCAGTAAAGAGTTCTGAGTTGTTTACTAAATACAAGGCCCAAAAGAAGCCTTCACTGGTTTTTTGCAAAGATTGACTTCAGCTGTAAATAGAATAGTATCAGATCCAGAAGTCAGATAAATATAAANTGAATCATTGGATTTTGAAAATGCTAATTCACAATGCAAAATGGTGATTAGATCTTTAAAGGCAAGATCAGCACCAATAGATGAATGTATTAGAAATACAGCTGATATTGGATCTCAGGTTTATGATGATACTGTACTAGGAGAAATAATTTCTTAAAATTTTAAGAAAAAGGAAAATATGAGATGTTTAAACAGTGGTAAGCAAGGTCATTTGAAAAGGTGTTTTCAAGAATTTCCTAGAAATAATCTTTTTTTCTAGAGATAATCCAAGCAGAAGGCCACAGAAATATGGAGTATCCAGAAGGTGTAGCAAAGGCTGCCATTGGGGGGCCTTCTACAGGCCCAATATCAAATTTGATTCAATCATTCGCTCTCAGTATCAGAGATACTTATGTACAGAGCAGTTAAAAGATTTAATACCTATTGTTAAAAATAACACTGATCTAAATGTAATCAAGGACAGAACAGCTTCATTAGATAAAAAAATTCAGCAGAGACCAGAGAACAAGTTTCTTTTTTTACAAACTGCTATAAATTATCAGAGACTAAAGCTAAAAATNCAAATAAATGGCATTGCATTTGAAGGTTTAATAGACATAGGAGAAGATGTAACAATAATTTCACCAAAATCTTGGCATCTAGATTGGTCTCTTCAGAAGGCAAATATTCAGCTTGTATGGATTGGAGATTTTTCTCAGGTAAAACAAAGTGCAAGATTGGTCAAATATATGGGGCCAGAAGGAGAAATAGGAAAATTGAAGCCATATGTGACTAATATAGCCCGGAATTTATGCAGATATGATTTGTTGCAGCTATAGAAAACATGGATTAACATTCCCTCCAACCTCAGAAACAAACCATAAAATAAAGAATGCTTCTGAGAAAAATATTAAAAGGTATTATCTAGAACAGTCATAGATCTTTCAGGTAATACATAAGCAGGACACAACAGCTGTTGGGTCTTTCAAAGCTATCAACCTTCCTTTCTTCAAAATGTTTAACTGGCAAACCAGTGTGGGTGGAACAATGGCCATTTAAATCACAAAAATTACAGGCACTAGAACAGCTGATACATGAGCAGCTAAATGATCAACATGTTGAAGAACTGACTAGTCCTTGGAATTCTCTGATATTTGTCATTAAAAAGAAATGGAGAATGTTAGCCGATTTCAAAGCCACAAATAAGGTGATTCAGCCAATGTGCTCTTTACAGCCTGGTATTCCCCTGTCTTCTTTATTACCTAAGGAATGGTCTATTATAATGATTGATTTAAAAGACTGCTTTTTGACTATACCTTCACAATAACAGCATAAAGAAAAATTTGCCTTTACAGTGCCTACTTAAATGCTCAACCTATTAAAAAGTTTCAGTGGAAAATTCTTCCATAAGGAATGTAAAACAGTCCTACCTTGTGTCAATATTTTGTAAAACAGCCATTAGAAATAATTTATAAACAGTTTCCTCATTCTAAAATCCCTCATTGTATGGATGATATTTTACTGGCTGATTCAGACATAGATATCGTAGAAATAATGTTTGAAGAAGAAAAGAGAATTTTTCCCTACTCAGGATTACAAATTACTCCTGAAAAAAAACAAAGAGGAGATTCTATTTGATTATTTAGGATAGGAGATAGGTTTAGAGAAAATTCAACCATAGAAAGTACAAATTATGAACTCTTAATGATTTTCAAATATTTCTAGGAGCTATTAACTGGCTATGGTCCACAACTGAATAAACTACTCAAGAGCTAAGTAATTTATTTCAATCCTAACAGGTAATAAGGACTTATATAGTCCAAGAAAATTANCAGCTGAGGCTGAGAGAGAATTGGCTGTGGTAGAAAAAATGCACTTGTTGATTACTTGGACCCAAAGCTAGATTTTATTTTAATTATTTTTACCTTCTGCTCATTCTTCCACAGGAATTCTTATGCAGAAAAAAAGATGGTATCTTAGAATAAATATTTTTAGCACATAAATAGAATTTTTAAAAAATTAAGGACATATGTAGAAAGGGTTGCTGAATTGATTCTGAAAAGAAAAATGAGACTTTATCAAATATCAGGAATAGATGCAGACGAAATTGTGAAACCTTTTACTAATGCTGAAATTGCCTCATTATGGGAAGAAATTCAACAATGGCAAAGAGCTTTCAGTAATTTTTTGGTAGAGATTAGCAACATCTATCCCAAAATCATGAAACTTCAGTGTGTAAAAAGAAGTAATTGGATTCATCCTCATGTAGTAAAAGGGACACCAATAGCTGGAGCCCTAAATTCTATAAAGATGCAAATGAATCATGGAAAATAGGTTATAATCTGGAAAATATAATCTGGAAAAATAAATAAGGTGGCTCAAAACCCTTTGATTCAGTTAAAAAATCAGAGCTATATGCCGTTCTTATGATATTATTAGATTTCCCTGAATCTCTTAATATAGTTACTGACTCTCAAAATGCAGAAAGGGATGTTATACATATTGAAACCACTGAACTTATTCTGGATAACTCAGAATTAACTTTCCTATTTATTCATCTACAACAATTAATCAGAAATAGAAATCATCCATTTTATACAACACAAATCAGATTCCATTCAGGTTTACCAGGCCCTCTATTACCAGGTAATGATGAAATTGATCATCTATTAATAGGAAATGTGCTAGAAGCCTCAGAATTTCATAAGAAACACCACCTTAACATCAAAGGTTTGAAGAAAGACTTTTCTATCACTTGGCAAGAAGCTAAGGAAATTTCCTAATTGTGCTTTGTATAACCAAACTCCATTACCTGCAGGAAGTAACCCAAAAAGTACAGAGAAAAATTAAATTTGGCAAATGAATGTGTTTCATTTTGCAGAGCTTGGAAAATTAAATTACGTGCACCATACCTTAGTTACATATTCAGGATTATAATGGGCCACTGTTTTAAATTTTGAAAAGGCTGATTCTATAATTATATATTTATTAAAAGTTATGACTATTATGGTGATACCTGTATAAATTAAGACTGACAGTGCTCTAGAATGTGTCACTAGTAAAATGAAATAGTTTTTTTTTCATGTTACAACATAAAGCATATTATACATATATACAACAAAATACTAGAGGACAAGCAGTTATAGAAANATCTAATTGCACTTTAAAAGATAGGCTTAATAAATAGAAAAGGGTAATAAAGACTCCCAGAGATGGATTAAACATTGCTTTATTAACTTTAAAATGTTTAGATGTTAATGAGAAAGAAACAACTGTGGTGGAGAGACATTGAATAGTAGAAAAGCTACTGAATTAAATCAGCCTGTATATTTNAAAAAAAATGTGACCTCAAAATGGAAATAAAGATATGTGTTACATTGGGGAAAAGGTTATGCTTTTCTTTCCACAGGAGAAGAAAAACTGTGGTTACCATTGAGATTCATAAAGATTAGATTTGAACAATTGGGAGCTCCTGCATAAAGGAGAAATGATAAATACAAGAGAGTTCATCTGACAGCTTGGTCATTCAATCTAGACAAACTTATGAAGAGTAACAAATGCCTTTCANTTGATCAGGCATAAAACATGGAAAATAATATTTTCTTTTTTTTTCCAGTATCAGAGCTTTATTAGAAAGTAGGGGGAGAGAGACAGAGACAGAGACAGAGACAGAGACAGAGAAAGAGAGAGACAGAGCGTGTGCGGCCACACATGGAGAGAGAGAGGAAGAGAGAGAAGGAGTGGGAGGAAGAGGCAGGATTTCCCTTTGCATATGCTCGAAGTGCAAATGTGAAGTTACTTAGCTGGGGGAAAATAATATTTTCAAATGATAATTTACCAAAGACACACTTGTCTCACTGGCAGAAAAGGAAAAAAATGGGTTTTCTTTAACCATGTGTCTTAATTCCATGTTAGAATGTTAGACTGTTGATTGCCATGTGGCCCACGCCACCTAAGCCCTCAGCTTTTGAGTTTTCTTCTTAAGTAAAACGGATATTTTTGTTGTTTGGTGTAAGATGGATTTTCTAAATAGCCTTGTTAAATAAAACACAGAAGCAGAGATGGGGTGAAAGTCTGACAGAAATCAGAGGAATTAGGAACAGCTACCAGACTCACCTTAGACTGCCGCCGCTGCTTCCAAAATGGAGAGAGACCTTCACTTTTTTTTTANGTCCACTTTTATATTCCTTTCTGTTCTGTTCTCTCATTGGCTCTTTCAGCCTAGCTACATCACTTCCTCCTATGGCCCACTTCCTGCCTGTCTGTATAGACCTCCAGAATTCTATGGTTGATGTTGGGATTAAAGGCATGTGTCTCCACGCTTGACTGTTCCTAGTGTGACCTAGAACTCACAGGGATCCAGACAGACCCTGCTTGCTNAGTGATAGGATTAAGGGCATGTGCTAATTTTGCAAGGCTAGTGGCTGACCTTGTTCCTCTGATCTTCAGATAAATTTTATTGGGGGACATAGATAAAATACCACCACAGTTTGGTATTAAGAAAACACAGTTAAGATATTTAAAATATTTGTGTAAATTCAAAGGATTACTACAGTTCAAACTTGTTTTCTAAATCCCTAAGATTTGGAGCTAAGATAAAATATTTGAGCAGGGCACTGGTAGCCCATGCCTTTAATCTCAATAGAGACAGGTGAACTTCTATATGTTAGTTGTTTTCTAAATTCTAGAGTTACAATAAACTAATAAATAAATAAACTATACAATAAAATAAATATGGTAGTGCACATATCTTTTATCCCACCACCCAGGGACAAATCTCAGCTATAGCTCCTAACTGGTATGTTTGCACACTAGAAAAATTATATACCATATTTACAGATTATTATAAAACCCTCTATAAGGTTGGTTAGTAGAAAGGCAGTTAATAGGGACAGGAACAAAGAACAGCTTTTGCAACTGCCAGTAAGTTCTTCTTTATGCATGCAATCCTGACCAATATTGAACCAGATGATACCCTAATATCATATGTATTGGTGAATTGGCAACTGGAAACTCTTCATAAAGCAAAAAGGAGTCCACCAACATTTGCCTATTGGCTTCTATTGAAAATGATTTCCATATACAAAGAGTAAATATTCTCTCTTTGAGAAACCAATCTGGACATTTTACAAGGCATGGAGAACCTTATACTCAGTCATTGCCTGTGACCCTATGGTCATAAGAGCATCCCTTACAATGATGGATTGGATCTGTTCAAAGGCAGAGTCCNTCACAGGCTTAGCCAGAGGGAAGGTATTACAGTAGAACAGGTACCTATCTGAGTTCTTTTGTGACCAGGATGTAGTAGCAAAGGGTTCTGTGCCTTCCCACATAAGGAACACAAAAGAAAATCTATCTTCTCCAATTCATGGTGCATGCACAATGGTATAGCTATATGGTAACGAAAATGGAAAACCAATAACTGACAGATAAATGGCAAGACATCTGGCCATTTGTGTAGCTCATACAGGCAAGACAGACAAATGAATGAAATAATGGACAAAATGACATCATGTTTAATTAAGACTAAAAACTTTTAAAATTTGCCAGGGAACAAATTCAGAATAAATTAGCAAGAATGTTAGATTAAATATTTGAAAAACTTGAAAGCAGACTACTAACACTGAAAAATAAGGGAAAATGGAGAACCAAATTTAAACCAGTACAACACTATGAGAATAGCTACTATAAGGAATTTATAGCCAGGCAGTGGTTCACACCTTTCATCCCAGCCCTTGGGGGGCACATGTCTTTAATTCAAAAACTTGGGAAGCAGAGACAGGCACCTAAAAATTACAGTTATTTTTATTTAAAAGCCCCTTGCAAAAGGTAGGCTGAAATTCAAATTGAATGTCCTTTGTGATCTAAAAATAAATACACTTTAACCTTGAATTTATGTACAAAGAGAATGGGGGAATATAAGAATATTTATCCACACATACTAGGTATATTTAACTTCAAAATTTCAGGAAAAAAAACTTTTTTAATTGAAAGATAATACTTTTGTATTGCCAAAAACCATTTACCCTAGCAAAGATATAATCTGCCAAAAAATGAATCCCCTAAAGTTAGAGTTAGGGCAGGACTTTGCTTTTATCTTTCCAGGAGAATAAAAGTATCCAACTAAGGAATCCAGAGACATTGGAGAAGTGAGACATCTGAAGAAGGAAGATCATTACACACACATACACACACACAAAAAAAATGTCCCAGGAAAAAGAGTAAATTGGCCATGTGGTATCACCCACCTCCACTCTTCTACTGGACAGGATTGTCACTCAGCTAACAAACACCACCCAAAGATCTGCTTCAGACTGCAAATTTCTCAGGATATTCAATACCTGAGTTCATATGAGACTGACATGAACATTTTACAGTACTTTGAACTCAGAAATANTTAACATAAGACTGCCAAATACAACCAAGCTAGATGCTTTGGAAAGCTTGTCAGAAATAGCTTCATTATTGTAAATAGTTTTACTATGTTAGAGTTAAAACCTTTCCATTTTATTTAGACAAAACAGGGGAAATGTTGCATGCAGGCTATTTGATCACACTGTGACTCTGGAGATTATGTTATTTAACCTACTTCTAGCTGTGGTGTGGCTCAGTCCTAGCACAAATCTTTATCTGAGAGCTTTCTGCCTGAATGTTGTAAAAAGGATTAAATAAAGTCAACCATATGTCAAGAGGCAGAGCAAACAGCCTGTTGATAGAAAAAAAATAAAAAGAGGAAGTCAGGAGGATGGAGAGAGAGATGCACAGGAAGTAGAATGGAGGGAGATTCATTTAGAGGAGGTTTTATTTGAGATGGAGTAGAAGAAAGCTCCCTTTCTAGAACAACAGCAGATGAGGAAGCATCTGGGTGCTTTCTCTGCCTCTCTGAACTAGCAGATTTTCACCCCACCATCTGACTCCCAAGTCTTTATTGAAAAAATAGAATGATAGAGACTTAAAAACAACAACTTGCAACAGGCAAGACACCTGGCCACAGGTTTATGAGAGTGGAAAAATGAGCCCTGCCACTTACCAGCTGCAACACACGAGAGAGTGGGCCCTACACCCCTCCTAGACAGCACACTAGAGTTGACCNTGTTGTTGGGGTGGGTGCAGGTGAGCCATGCCTGAGGGCATGAGAGCAGGAAAGCTGATATTGTCCCCCATTCATATGGCCCCTACAGCAATTGGAAGAGAGGGACCTACACCTTGCCTAGGCAAAACAATAGAACTGACCCAGTGGTATGAGTGTGGGTGAGCCAGATCTGAGGACACGAGAGCAAGAGAACTTACTAAGCTTCTTGATGCAGGCTGCNTTGGATGAGCTAGCCAAGACAGTGCTGGATAACTCATCTGGATAGTGATGGGGGAAAGCNGGTTAGCTGACCCACCAAGCTACCACTCAGGCCCAGACCCAGTGCTTGCTATGAGTTGGCTCACTCCAACACCCACTTCATTTATGAACTGTTGGAGCAGGTGAAGGGGATGAATCTGCAGACCCAAAACTGCAAGATCTCCATAACACAGGACAACAGTATATCCAAGAGGAGTCTCAGTGTGAGCCCATTATCAATGGTGTAGCAGAAGCCAGAGGCCTCAAACCAAAACATTAACTCATAGCAATGAACACTTATAAGTAAAGGACTAAATGTAAACTGTGTGACTCAATGGGCCACACTACTGCTTCCACAATGAGAATCTTCTCCTTTTTTGTTTTGTTTTGTTTGTTTAGTTTATTTTTTGTGTTTTCTTTTAAATTTTGTTTTGTTTTGAGGGGGCAGGTTGCAAGGGCAGAGGGTGGATACAAGAGGATGGGAGATAAGTGGGATCGAGATACATGATGTGAAATCCACAAAGAATCAATAAATGTTAAAAAGAATTTTAAAAAGATAGAATGAGAAATTAAAGAAAGTATAGTCTTCNTATATGCACCACANATTGTACTTTAAAANCTTAAATTGTGAACAATTCTGTGGTAATAAATTCAAACGACTAAGATGAAAAGAATAGATTTTAGGAGAAAATGNTTTTCAAGGAGCCGGAAAAAAAAAGTAGAATTACTTACATATTTATTTATTGTATTTTCTCATTTTCATTTTTTGCAATTTCATATTTCATACAATGTATTTTTGTCATGATTACTCCTATCCCACTCCTGTCAAATCATTCTCACTTTCTTAAGCCCTCCAACACTGTATGGCCACTTTAAAACACACACACACACACACACACACACACACAAGCACACACACATGCACACCAAGTCCAGTTGGTGCTACTTGTACATTCTTTTGGAAGGGAGGTCTTCATTGCAGGGTGGTTGGTTCACCAAGGACAGTTACTTTAAAAAAATCAGACTTTGTCTCTCCCTATCTCCTTTGTTTTCAATTGGCAATAGCCCCTTAGTTAGGGATGGGACTTTATACCCATCTCTCAGCTGGAATATTTTATATCTTAAGCTTTGATGGTTTTTGTGCATGCTGTGTAAACCTGCTGTGAATTCACATGTGAATCAATTAAGCTTATAATTTTGAAAATTCTAAAAAAGAATATTCTGAGTCGAAATGTACTCTACGTCAAAATTTATCCTCCTAAAAGCAAAAAGATGAAATTTCAAAACTCTGTACCATATTTCAAAACATATAGAGGAACTAAATTTCAACTCAATGTATGAGGTCGAGAAAGTAGATATCAAAATCAGATATATTATATTTTTCTTTATTTCGTAGAAAATCGATGTTTTAATACAATTATATTCTGATTATGTCTTCTCCTCCTTCCTCTAATCCCAAATTCCCCATGTCCATCCTCTCCATGGAATCCACACCCATCTGTCTCTCTTAGGAAATAACTAAGCATCTAAATAATACTAATAAAATAAAATAAAAACAAAACAAAATATGACAAAACAAACAAAAGAAAAGGATCCCAATAAAACCATGAGGTATACATGTAGACAATTGTTCATACATACAGAACTCGCCTATAAACAGAAAACCAGAAGTTGTAAATATATATGCAAAGGACCTGTAAGTTTAAAAATGGAAAAAAGAAAACAAAATGCTGTGACAAAATATAAGGAGACTATGACCCTCCAAAGATGCCACTGAGTTCTTTTTGTGGTGGTCATCTACTACTGGGGCATGGGGCCTGCCCTTAGGAGTGATTTGTATATCCAGTCAGACACCATTGTAAGGAAATAATTTTTAACTTATGAGCAGTTATCTATTGGAATTAAATTCTGGGTTAGATATGGGGGTTTGCACTCACTTCTCCTCCCAGCACTTGAATCCCATCTGACACTAACTCATGCANGCCCTTGCATGCAACCACAGTCTTTGTGGGCTTGTATGTGTGTCAGTTCTGAAGGGTTTAGAAGACCTTATTTTCTTAGTGTCATCCATCTCCTTGGGATCTTATGATCTTTCTACCTCCTCATCCACAGGGTTCCCTGAGCCCTATGGAGAGGATTNCAAAGAGGCATCCAGTTAGGATTGAGTGTTATGGGGTTATAAGGTCTCTTATTCTCTGCATATTGTCCAGCTCTGTGTTTCTGTATTTGTTCTCATCTACTACAGAAGGTTTCTCTGATGAGGGATGAGCAAAATCTTATCTGTGAATATAGCATAATGTCATTAGGGGAATCATTTACAGCTACATTTGTATTGCAGCCTGGGGGGGTGGGGGCATCCTCCAGGCAGCACAGGGCTTGGAGGGAAATCCATAGCATTGGCATAGCTAAGACTTTTCTGTCTGAGGGGTTAGGAAAAAGACACTCATGCACTCTCTTGATGATTCCCTTCTTTATTCTTCTCTCTTGTTGTTTTCCTTTGTTCTGTCTCCCTCCACTGCTTCTATACCCCCCCCAAAATCTTTCAGACAACGTAGGAGTCATAAAGGAGTTACATTCTATTTCTCAAGTGAATGATTATAGTTAAAGACATGTATTTTACTTCCCTAACATGATTAAAAACAGACATCCCAACAACTCACATGAAATATATCTAAGTAGCTTGTTACAGAATAATAGATCATGAGCAAGCAAGGAGCACACTTTCTCAACCAACCCTTTTGTTGAAAGGCTACAAATAAATTACTTCATTATCTATCTTGAGAGGTAGTCTTTTAAGAATTTTTATTTTATTTATTTTTTTATTGTTTTGGTTTTCAAGACAGGGTTTCTCTGTGTAACTTTGGAGCTTGTCTCACTCTGAAGACCAGGCTTCAAACTCACAGAGATCTCCTGCCTCTGATTCCTGAGTATTAGGATTAAAGGTGTGCACAACCACCACCCAGCTATTATAAGAAATTTTAAAGAAATCACAAACACAAACTGATGAAGAGCTCAAGAAAATGAGAAAATTATTTATTTGTAACCTACACTTTTGACCTTTTGCCCTGAATTCTCCCAGGCAGGAGAAAGGCCACTCAAACTGAGGGCTACGTAAACATTTTGAATTAACACATTGTAATCAGAGGTCATAAATTTCAGATTTGCTTCAGACCCCAAAGGTGCACAGAGAGTGCCATGGAGATGCCCAGACTGTCATAAACCCTCTAGTTCAGGCTCAGTTCAACATTTTTGAGAGACCATAAATTTCTTAGCATCAGCTCCAGTCGGCACTCCTGAGATACTATGGCACCATAACTCTTTACATTTCAAAATGTACTTTTTTGCTCTATGTGTGACCTCTGACCACAAAAAGAAACCTGCAGTAACTTTTTTTAGGGGAGGTGACTAGAGAGTCAAATTATTCTCTGTAGTCCTGACTTGTCAGAATTTCCTTCCCTATGGTGCCCCTGAACAAAAGTTGCTTCTGTTTCTAAACTTCNGTGTTCTGCTCCCTGTTATTTGCCCAATACTAGGACCCAACATTTTTATACATAAAAAACAGTCAGTCAGCTAAATTTTGAATTTTCAGGGTGCATACCTATATCACCAAATTGAGGTCAGGAGTAGGTACAAGGAATTAGTCACCCATTAACTAGCAATAATTGGGGTGTTTTTTATTGATGACACTATGTTAATGAATCAGACAACTCAGCTATGTGTCCTTATGAACTTTAGATTGCTTTTCTGGGCTTATTTATCTAAAAAACCATTAGCAAGACATCTGGTCTAACCTGAAGTTATATTGAAGCTTTGTTTTATTTAATTGTGCACACAGAAACCTGTGACTGCATCTTTTCAACATTAGGAGAATTAGAGCCAGCCTGGCTCCTGGACTCAAAATGTTTTCCTTAATCATCAATCTGAGCTGTGATCTAAATCAGCTCCTAGGTAGAACTCATAGGCCTTAGCTGTGAAAAATATCCTTGCATCTATTTTTATTTATCAAGACTCCATATAGGCTATTAATTAGACAGTACAGCTTAGGGAGGAATCATCTTCTTGACAACCCACAGATAAAAATGCCCAATAGTTTAGGATGTTTTCATGAGATAAATATACTACATTACAGGCAGTGGGGGTCTTCCCACACCCATTCACACTAAGCCAGGTACCAGAGAAATACTGCAGCAACAAACATGTAAAGGCACAGCAGAAGCAAAATACATACAGGAGTCTGTAATCTCATAGCCTTGCTTAAACAAAATTGACCCATCAGAGAGTTTCTTCCTGGTGAGCTGACATCTTGAACTTCAATTACTATCTGTTCCTCCTCTGACATGGCCACCGGCACATTTCCTTAGTAGAANAGTAGTATTTGGTTTTCTCATAGTTCCCTGACCTATCTGGTCTCTGATTTTTGGCCACCCAAGCAGTGTCAGGGATGGGTTCCATCTAATGGAGCTGGCCTTAAATACAATCAAATATTGGCTGAATACTTCCATAAGCTTTGTAACACTATTACAATAGCACATCTTTCAGACAAGCAATCATTTTAGATCAAAGATTTTGTAGTTTGGTTGGTGTTTACATTTCTCCTTTTGTAGCATGTACAGTACCATCAAGTACCACAAACACTAGCCAGTAAGGCCAAGGATTCTATGTAAGTGTTATCTTGACCATTTTATGTTCAATGAATTGTATAGAAACTGTCTTCTACAATAGGGCCTTACTATCAGTTTGTAGAGTGGAATCAAGAGCCTTGGCAATAGCCTGGGTGGTTTGGNTGTTCCCATGAAGCCCGTTGGCAACATCTTGATTAGATGTAACCCACCCTTGACACTGGAAGCTTCAGCTTTATATGATAATGAGAGTTATCCAGTTGGGACTCCGTCTCTCCCATCATTTAGCAATTTCATTTCAATAGCCTTCATACATGTCTATATTTTAAGTATCTTCTACTGTATTAGTGTTCCATATGATACCTCAAATGGTCCTTAGTTTTATCTGTCCCTTGTACCTCTTTTTCTTCCCTCTCCCTGTTTCATCCTCCTTTTTCTGCCCCCAGTCCATCCATAGGTATTGTGTTTCCCCTTTCTAGAGAGATCCATCTCTCTCCCATCTTCCCTTACTCAGTATCTAACCTCTGTGGTTATACAGATTGGATTGTAGCTTGCTTATCAAAGACTTAAAAGCCAACATCTACATATAAGNACATGTATATAATATTTGCCTTGCTAGGTGTTGGTTACCTCACTCAGAATGATTTTTTTCAAGTTCCACCCACTTGCCTCTGAATCTCATGATTTCATTTTCTTAACAGTTGAGTACTATTCCATATGTAAATGTAGCACATTTTCTTTATCTATTCATCTGTTGATGGATCTANAAGTTGTTTCCAATTTCTAGCTATTATGATTAAAACAGTAACGAACANAGTACAGCAAGTATGCCTGTGGTAAGATGAAGTGTCTTTTGGGTATATGTCAGGAGTAGTACAGCTGGATCTTGAGATAGATTGAGTCCCATCTTCCTGATGAATCACTACAAAGATTTCCATAGTGGCTGTAAAAGTTTATTCTACCACCAGCAATGGATAACTGTTCCTCTTACTCCACATCCTCACCAGCATGAGCTGTCATTTGTTTGATTTATCTTGGACATTTTGACAGGTATAATCTGAAAACTCTTACCAATTTGTGCATATATATCATTTAACATTTTACTTTACTTATTTTGTTTTCATTTGACATACCAGCCAGAGTTCCCTCCCCTCCCCTTTTCCTGCTTTCCCCCAATCTCCCCCTCCCACACCCATCCACTCCTCATAGGGAGTAAGGGGCAGGAACAAGAGCCTCCTCCACTGAATCCTGGCTGAGCAATGCATCCCACCATAAGGAATGGGCTTTAAAAAGCTAGTTCACGTAGCCAGGATAAGTCTTATTCCCTCTGCCAGGGGCTCCACAAACAAATCAAGCCAAATAATTGTCAACCATGTTCAGAGGGCCTAGTTTGGTCCCATGCAGGCTCCCCTGCTGTCAATCCAGAGTTCATGAGTTCCCACTAGCTTGGGTCAGGTATCTCTGTGGTTTTCCACATCATGATCTTGACCCACCTTGCTCCTATTATCTCTCCTCACTCTCTTCAACTGAACTCTGGGATCTCAGGCAAGTGCTTGGCTGTGGCTCTCTACATCTGCTTCCGTCAGTCACTGGATGTAGGTTCTATGATGATAATTGGGGTAGTCATCAATCTGGCTACAGACAAAAGCCAGTTCAGGCACCCTATCCAACATGGCTAGGATTAGCTGGGGTCATCCTTGTGGGTTCCTGGGGATTTCCCTAGCATCAGGTTCCTCTTTGACCCCATAATGTCTCCCTCTGTCAAGATATCTCTTTCATTGCTCTCCTCCATCCCTCCCCCAACTTGGCCATCTCAATCCCTTATGCCTCTACTTACCCCATCCTTTCTCCTCTACCCCCCTCCTAGTTTACTGAGGAGAACTTAGCCATTTCCCATTCTTGGGGGTGATCCACACATGACATTCTTAGGGTCCTCCTCTTTACCTAGCCTCTCTGGGGTTGTGGATTGTAGCCTCGTTATCCTTTGCTTTTCATCTAATATCTACTTATGATATTAGTACATACCATTACTAACTTTAGGTGGACATTTTCTCTGGTCCTGCCAAGCCCCCATAGTCCTGTGGCCTGCTTATGAAATAATCATTCAAAAGCTTTTATTAATTATAATGGTTTGGCCATTAGCTCAGGCTTATTACTGACTAGCTCTTAGACTTAAATTAACCCATAATTATTATCTATGTTTAGCCACATGGTTTGGTACTTTTTCTCAGTTCTGCCTTGACTTCTTGTTTCTTCTGTGTCTGGCTGGTGACTCCTGACTCTTTTTCTCTTCCTAGCATTCNCCTTGTCTGCTCGCCCCACCTATACTTCCTGCGTGGCTACTGGTCAATCAGCATTTTATTAAAAAAGTGTTCAAGAGCATTATCCCACAGCATTTCCCATTTTCTGTCTAATCAAAAAGAAAGGCTTTAGCTTTAACATAGTAAAATTACATATAACAAAACAGTTATCAAGCAAGAATTATAGTTATAATATCTAGTCTATTTATGTTTGGCAAATTCAAAGAAAATATTCTATTTATCCTATATTTGTGAGTCTAAGATTTCTAATCTAATTTATCTTTTATTATAACCAAGGAAAATTATAATTATAACTATCTAGTTTTCAACTACATCGAAGACCTCAGAAGGATATAATATTACCTAAGTAAACAGGAAATGTATTATAAGCAACTTCAAAAATTCTGAAAATGACAGAGACAGCTGCCTGCCTGGACAGTCATTCACAGTTCCTCTGTAACATTTAGGCCTTCCTCTTCAGNCAATAGNCCTAGAGATTTTAGTCACTTCTTCCTGTGTCCTGAAGAATGTCTAGCAGTCTCCTCTGTGAAACAGGAACCTGAAGGACCATCTCGCCTTGCAAAATTCAGTGGTCATCTTCTTATGGGTCCTGCATGTCTAATTTATATAACACTCTGTCATGTACTCTAGACAAGAGCAGTTCTTGTCCAAATGGCTATTTTTGCCAAGAAAAAGATAAACTCCATATAGAGTGGCTTCGATGTCCATCTTTCTCTTTGAAGTAAATCAGTGCTACCAGGAGCAGACATGTCTCACTCTCTAGGAAGTCTAAGTTTTTAAAACATTTTAAATGCCATATTCTGTAGGTCTTTGAAGTGTTTGAAGATTACCTACCTAAATGAACTATATCTACGTATACCTAGAAAACTTAACTAATATGACTGTAAGTTTGACAATGACAGAAGACTAATTATTAATCTGTATTTCTTAATTGTCCATTTCAATTTAAATGAGTTACATAAACGTAATATATTAAATGAGAGTATAAATATATATACAGTATAACTAAATTAACTTTAAATNTGTAATAAACTAAAATCTATAGCAATGTAAAGCATTTTTAAACAAGTTGTTGCTCTTTAAAAGTGGATTCAAAAATCTACCCTTTTAACCTATCATATCTATATCCTACATTTCTATATTATAACTCCACATCTGACAGAGGGATAATCTCCAAAATATATAAAGAACTCAAGAAGCTAGAAAATAAAATATCAAATAATCCAATTAAAAAATAGGGTACAGATCTAAAAATNGGGTACAAATGACCAAAAGATATTTAAGGAAGAGCTCAACCAACATCCTTACTATCAGGGAAATGAAAATCAAACGACTCTGAGATACCATCTTACACCTGTCAGAATGACTAAGATCAAAAACACTGATGACAACTTATGTTGCAGAGGATGTGGAGTGAGGGGAACACTCCTCNACTGCTGGTGGGAGTGCAATCTTCTACAGCCACTCTGGAAATCTGAATGGTAGTTTCTCAGAAAATTGGGAATCAATCTACCTAAAGACCCAGCAATACCACTCTTGGGCATATACCTAACAGATGCTTAAACATACCACAAGGACACATGCTTAACTATGTTCATAGCAGCATTGTTCATAATAGCCAGAACCTGAAAACAACCTAGATGCCCCTCAACCAAAGAATGAATAAAGAAAATGTGGTACATATACACAATGTAGTATTATTCAGCAGTAAAAAACAATGACTTCATGAAATTAGTATGCAAATGGATGGAACTAGAAAAAAAATCATCCTGAGTGAGGTATCCCAGACTCAGAAAGACAAACATGCTATGTCTTTCCATTTTTGAACATTCTCTGTTTAGACCCCATTTTATTAGGTTAGTTGTTTTCTTGATCTCCAGGTTTTTGAGAACTTATTGTATTTTGGATATAAGTGTTCTAGCAGATGTGTAGTTGGTAAAATTCTTTCCCATTCTGTAGCCTGACATTTTGTTCAAATGAAAATATCTTTTGCTGTACAGAAACTTTTCAGTTGCATGAAGTATAAGTTTTTTATTGTTGTTTTTACTGCCTANTTGTTTTTCTACTGGTGTTCTCTTCAGAGTCTTTTCCTATGCCAATGAGTTAAAGGCTATCCTCTACTTTCTTTTCTATCAGATTCAGTGTAACTGAAACCTGTGGTGATATTTTATTTGTCTTCCCTAATAAAATTTATCTGAGGGTCAGAGGAAAAACGGGGCTGCCAGCCACTAATAGAAAAACAATAGCCATGCAAGTTAGCACACGCCCTTAATCCATTTGGTTCTCTGTGACTCCAAGGTCACATGGGGAACTAGCAGTAGGAGGTGGTGGCACACGCCTTTAATCCCAGCATCAACCTTAGAGTTCTGAAGATCCATGCAGACAAGACAGGAAGTGATGTAGCTTGGGAGGATGGGAAATTAGTTAGCAGATGGACAGGTATAAAAAGCCAGGTTAGACCGGAAGGCTCGCTCTTTCCTCCGCTTCAATCCTGGGAAGTAGAGGCAGCGTTGGTGAGTGGTGNCTTGCTCGTAATTCCTCTGATCTCTGTCAGATTTTCACCCTTATTTCTTGTTCCAAATGTTTATTAATAAGACTGGTTAGAAGTTCTTCTTACAGAAACCTGATTTTAGGAATAACAAGAAAATTAACTCCTAGTCTATAGTTTTATTGGTCACAGATTTAAATATCCACAACAAAATTATCCACAACAAAATATTAACAAGTCTAATAAGCAACATATATTGAAATATTGCCTGACATGTTATTTCAGCAAAGGCAAAAGAAACATTTGTTTAAAATGATGATCCTATTATGGTTAACATCTGATTTTATACACAAGCAAGAAAGAAAAATATAGTCAGATCTTATTTGTCTACCTGAAAATAGTAGAAATGATTTTCATAAATCTAATTTTTATGGTATTTACTAAAACTAAATCCACATCACTTTTAATGAATCTCAAACCAAGTTTCTTTTGGGCCTAACTATATTATTTAATATAAACTAGAAATTATACCATTCTGCTCTATGATACACTAAAATCATGAATTACTCATATTTACAATTATATTTTATGGAAAACAGTGGCAAATAATGCAACAACACGAATTTTTTTGTCTTGTGTGCTTAAGAATCAAATGATAGATTTAGCCTTCATATGATTTATAATCAAATATCACAGAAACAAACTCTTAATATCTCAGATTCAAAATAACATATAGAATCCACTATAACAGGGCAGGACACCTCAATCTCTCCCTCTAATAGAAATTCAAAATATCTGTAAAATGAACACTTCTCCTTGATATGAAGGACTATAATTATATCCTTCTCAACCCTCTTTAGCACATAAAATAATACCTTATTGTCCTACCCTGAAGCTACTCCTTAATCTAAAACCACAAAAACTCATACATTGTTTGATCTGTTTTTAAATCACTTTGATTTAGTGGGGCTATGATTTTTGTTTTGAAAACCCCAAGTAGAAGATCAAGTCCATCTTGGAAATATCATGTGTTTTCTAACGTATCATGACTAAAATTCCTTTTATTCTTTGGTTTTACATTTATCCAACAAGCTTCTGACCCTTCACAGTCCATGGTGAAGAGCATTTTANCTTTCATTCCATGTGACCCTAAGCTCTTACTTGAAACTTTTAGCAAGATCTTGGAAATGAGGCATTTTGACATTATCATTATTTCTAAACTAGAAAGCAAGAATGTAAATGTTTGTGAAGTANTACAACATATGAAATATGACAAAACAGAGGGCCCCAGGGAATCTGCAGTCAAGGAGCTCTGACATTTCCAGCATTAAACAAAATCATGACTTGTCTAGTCTCTTTGATGTTTACCTATGAGATGTAATTAATGTTTTCATTCAAATACTTTTCACATGATTTAGCACAGCCTGATGTGCGACTCTAAATCCATCTGTACATGACACAATTATTGTAACCTGATTTACCCAATCCAAGTCAAAATATAAATGTGGTGATGTTTACAGAATATGTCTTCTTGTTCCTGAGATATTAGTTTCTCCATTTCCCCCATTAATAACTTGATTACCAGCCAAGAGGGAATTTTATACACTGCAGATAATTGAAATTTAGAAACTGACAGGTGAGCAGTTTTCACTTGTGAAAAGCAGGGCAGGGACTGTGAGAAAAATGAAGTATCTAAGAGAGTCTGTGGCAAACAAGCTCTACTTCTGGATTCTACCTTTTTCAAATTCATTTCTGCTCAAAATGAAAGTCATCTGTAGGAGTTGCTCTTGGAATTGAGCCATGTTTCATGATGCACTGTCCCAGTCAGGGTAGTCACAACCAAGGCACCAACAAGCAGAATCCCCACTGCACCTGCAAACTGCATGANAAGTCATGCATCCTCTGTCAGGATGCCACCCTGCATCACACAAATTCACAAAAAAATAAATCTGAATTACACCATCCCAGGGCCCCTGCATTGACAGGAGGCAGTCAAGCCTGACAGCCCTTTCCCTCTTGTCTGTTATCTTGAAATCAATTGCACAGCCTGATGCACAGAATAATGACTGTGGGCTATCCTGCAGGACTTGGCCCATCTGGTCACTAAGGAAGACAGCATTGCCGGCTTCCTATTGATCTGGGAAGAGCATGCTGCCACACAGAGGTGACCTCCATCTCTCCACCTGGCCCTGCTATTGAGGAAATCAGTTTCACAAGAGTGATCTTTCAGAAAAGGAAGTGCTTTGTACCAATGCATATTCATCTTTGTTTTTAATTCTGAGTATACAGCCTTTGGGATGAAATAATAAGATGTACACAAAATGAAGGGTATGGATCCTGTGTATCAGGAAACATGTTTTATGGGTTTCTTGCAAAGATCCAATAGAAAGAAAAATAAAGTCATTTCTTTTATTATGTTTCATATGTGTTACTTTTGAAGAAAATTATTATAATTGTAGCATATTACTTTATTAACAAAACTGAATGTTGCTTCAAGGATTAGTATTTCACTGGTTGGTTCTCACAAGTAAATGATTGATTTACACTTAATTGTCTGAAGTTGATTACACAGCCTGCCTGCTTTACATTTTAAAAGAACTGCATCACTGATGAATTGTATTAAATGGACCTGAAATCTATAGAAGTTGAAAGTGTTCCTGAGTCCTGTACTGGAACAAATAAAGATGAAAGCAACAAAGGAAGAAGAAAGTAGAAGTATGAATAATCAAGAAAGCAAGGCAGTAAAGAGCAAATGGGCAAATAAGAAAGGAAACAGAAAGGTCTACAACTAGTAGTCAAATCTTTATTTTTCAAAAATNTCTTTATTTATGGCAAACTTTCAGAGTATATTTAGCTATATAGCAATTTCAGAAGAAGTTACAAAAATTTCTCATAAACTTCCCATCTGCATAAATGCATTACCTCTACTATTGTCAATAGTGATCGCACACTCATGGTCCACATTCACTAACAAGTAACTTGCTGCAATTAGTGAACCTGCACTAAACATCACAACCACTCAATCTGTGTCTTACATTAGTACTCATGCACGTGGTTTACAGCCTCTCTGTTCAGCCAAATGATCATCATAAAATAGTTACCTGGAGATGCTTCTTAGTCCTAGAAACTCTCTGGGTTCTAATAAGTAAATCTTGGCAGCCACCAAACACCAGTCCTTTTCAATTATCACTGGTGTTTCTTTTGTTCCCCAAAATGTCATATGGACAGAAACATACAGAATATACATACTTTAAGTTAGCTTCTTTTGCTTAGCAATATGTATTTACTTTTTCTTTGTAATTTTATGACTATATGGTTCATTTATTTTTACCCAAATGCAAATGAAGTTGTGGTAAACATTCTTGTGTCAGTTTTTAAGTTTACATATATTTGAAATTCCTTTGGGGAGATACCAAGAGGTACTACACTGGATCTTGTGATGAAAGTACACTGAGCTTGGTACTGGAGACATAGCTGAGCTGGTAGAGTGTTTGCTTAACATCCCCAGACCCCGAGTCTGATACACAGCACCACATAATTTTGACTGTGGTGGTTAATNCCTGGAATTCCAGCCTTTGGTAAGTACTGGTAGGAAGACTGGGGTTTTAAGGCTATTTTGAGTATATAGGGAGGTTTCCATGCACCTGTAATACATGAGGTGTCAAAANTGTGCATAATCAATTTTGTAAAATCTTCTCAAACTGTCTTCCCAAGTTTTCATCACATTTTACATCCAACTAGCCACCAATGAGCACTAAAATTATTCTGCAATTTTTCCATCAAAGGATGAATAAAATGTACAAATCTGACATAAAACTCTATTTTTATAATTCATTTGTTTGAAATAATAATATTTAGAGACAATTAGCTTGCATCTATGAAATTCTTGCTTTTTGGTCTCTGTATAGCCACATAGTTCTACATATTGTAAAAAAATATCAATTCATTTGACTTCCTATCATTTTTGTTCTTCTAAAGTACATTCAGCTAGTTGGCCACACCATTATATAGGAAAGTAAATGATATTGTAACTCATTCTTATTTAAAACCTTCCAATAATCTCCATGTTTCTCTCAAATTGTTAACCAAATTCACACCTTTGCAACTAGAATAATTATCCTGTCTGTCTCACTTATGCTTTCATTTGCCAACTTCCTCCTGGGTCACCACATTCTGAGTAGAGTTCAGTTATTTCAGTTTCCATCCTTCAATTGTGATAGGAAAAAGACAGTGCAGAGGTTCCTCCATCTTGTATTTTTGCTGAGGCTGTTCAAAGTTTAACTAGAATTTGATTTCCTTGATGGAGAATCCCATGGAAAATTACCCAACCCTATTCTAGGAATCCGAGCTCTTGATGCCCCAGTTAACATATGAGCATCTGTTAAACTACTAACTTGTACTGAATCTCCCTAGCTAGCCACTTATATTAGCTTCTGTTAAATTGTTTACTTCTGTGAAGACTCCCTGAAGCTGCCAAGGGATATACTAGAAAGTGGTTTTTTTTTTTCCTTTTTCTTTAAAACTCCATGTTTGGACACTCAGGGCTACAGTTAGGTTGCAAATAGTCCCAGCTTGTTGGAATAAAGACTTTCAATTGTCTATAAGCTGTGTCTGAGTGGTGTTCTCTGTTGGGGGGGGGTGGTCTCTGTAAATTTATTTGTCCATAGGATACCCTACTATAACATTCAGTATAGTCTCGTATATTGAAAATTTTATGAGGTCAAGGATTTTATTCCAGTTCTCTGAAAATGAATTTATGCNGAAATAGTACATGTTCAAATAATATTGTGTTAATCATTTACCAACCAATCTTAACTGATTCCTATGAAGGAAAAGCAAAAAAGTGACTATACATGTTTTATTCATTACTACACTCATACTGTTAGTTCCCAATGTCCCTAAACCCTGAAAATAAAAGCAATACACTGACTGTGTCCCAAAATGGTGGCCTGTGTATAGCCGAGGATGAAGTTGAACAGGGTAAACAGAAGAATTGCTAGAGGATAGATCAAAACCTATTCTCAGCATTCCTCAGAAACCTATGAAATGAGGTTCTATCTGCCAGGAAGAGCTATTTCCCTTATCTCCCCTTACCATTGGCAAATAGGGCATCTGGTTCTCTTTTAGAATATACCATTAATGTGTATCAAAGTCCTCATTAACCTCCACTTTTGGTCCTTCTTAATATGCATCTGTAGATGGAGTTTTTCATCAGGACTGTCCGTCCCACCAGCCATTCCTAAATAAACACATGGAGATTTGTTATTAATTACGAAAGCTCAGCCAATATCGTAGGCTTGTTTTTAGCTAGCTCTGATAACTTAACCCATTTCTGTGAGTCTACATGCTGCCCCGCGGGTCATTTACCTCTTCTATGCACTTTTCACGCTGCTTCTTCCAAGTTTGGCCGACGACTCCTCAGACTCTGCCCATTTTTCTCCCCAGCATTCTCTCTGCCTCCCAAATCCTGCCTAGCTACTGGCCGTTTAGCTTTTTTATTAAACCAATCACAGTCACATGTATTCACACAGTGTAAAGGAATACTCCACACATCTGCCATGCATGTCAAAGCCACCAGGCTCTTCTAGCCCACAAGCTCCCATGCTAGCCTCCTGGCCCTTGTCACCTCCTCAACTTCTCCCACACTATACTAACTCACAGGTTGTTCTGGTTTACATCTTCCTACCTGGCCACAGCTACTTTCTTGGCTGTGCTCTGCCCCTCAGATGTAGCCGTGGTAGTTTTGGACTCATCAAATCCTTTGGCTATTTTCTCTCTACCACCCAAAAGATAACCATGTGACAGTTTGATATTTACAATAAACCTTGCTTAACACCCATGGAGTGGTCCAGTTTGATGGTTTTACTGTACCCTCACTTGCAATATGGTGGCAGATATGTATTGATTGTACAAGTTATCTAAGACATGCTGAATAAATTAAGAAAGAAGATCTTTCAGTACAGTTACAATGTGATACTGGGACAGAATTCAAGATTGTTACAGAAATTCCAATAATGCACTAATTTTTATCTTGGAGAAAAAGAATCACTATATGTTATCATAGTTTAGAGACATTGTAAAATGATAAAACTCTGGACTAAAAGACAAAATATTTTAAACTTCTTATATCATGAACTGGCATGTAATGTTGTCATGTATTATCTGCATGATCTTGGGTAAGGAGATTAAGTGACCTCATTGCCTCATGTGTCCATAAATAATTATGCAAATTATCTTATAATAAGTGGGAAGTTCAGGTAATGCACTTGTTCAGAAAGCATTTAACGAAAATATATATAAGTAAACTGATAATAAATGCTATAGTTTTATATCTGAAAGATTATTGGTTGCATGCTTCAATGACTTAGAAGTGTTTTGCTAGGTCTACTTGTCCCATGAATTTGCAGCTTCAAAAGTAACATTTTGTCNTAGATAAACAGGAATAATGAAAGGTAGACTAAAGTGAACAAAGAAAGTCTTGGTAATCACACTGCTCACTGGGATTCATGTTCCCTCCTCTCCACTCCTATTATTAAATATTTGATGAATTTTTGAATGAAAAGATCAGAGAACTGTAGATGGTCCTGGAAAATATAATGTAGCAATCTGAAAAAATTCAGAAAGAAATAGAATATTTAAATACATGTAGGAATGCAATAAAAATTATTGAAAAAAATCAATGAATTTGAAGGGGAGAAGGGTATATGGGAGGGTCTGGAGGAAAAGGGGGAAGGGAAAAATGTAATTGAATCACATTCTCAAAATCAAATAAAAAGAAATAAAGCATATGTTATACATTATATGAGGATCTTAACTTATAATGTATACATGTAAATAAGGGCAAAGCCTAAAAATGTAAAAAAGAAAGCAAGGTGGGGTAACACTAGATAATAAGGGTAGAGAAAATATAGGCAAAATAATACATGATTGATGAAAAGCAATATACAGCTAAATTATTCTAGTTTTAATTCTATCATAGTGTCTTCCTCACTTGATAGAAAACATGTGAATTCAACTTTCTGTGTATTGCAGTACCAAGAATTATCATAGCACTCCAATGAGTTCAACATGTTTTGTTGTTGTTGTTTTTCATTTTTCCTTTTGAGACAGTGATTGTAAAAATTGGGCTTGCTTTTGAATTTCATTGACCATTATTGCAATGGAAATTTGTCAGGATTAGTCACTTATTGCATTTGTCACATTGACCCATTTAGAAAAAAATATATATAAAAATGTAATCTTATACCCAGATATATATATAATTTTGACCCTTCTTCAAGGAAAATCTGTTTGCAATGTAACAGCAACCAATCCAAAGGCAGAATTGTGAAGGCCAGTCCTAGTGGATACATCTATAAAATACTCCCATACCTAAGGCTCAGAGAACACTGAGAAAGAGGGGGTGGAGAGATTGTAGAAGCTAGAGGATCTATGAGTTTGTAGTGAGATCCCATTTCCTAGCACTATCAGAAGCTACAACCATAGAGTCTCACCAACATGACTTCCTAAATGGAGCTGTTAAACAAAGATGACACCAGCATCCCCACCAAACTAGGTGAGATAAAGCCAAAGATCCTCATCCCCTGTACAAAAACTATAGGCAACCGAGGAAAGCTAGGAGCAAGATGAACGGCCTTTCCACAGAAGCATATACTGACTGGTTGTCCCGTGCCAAATGGCCAGCCCTGAAAACACACATTCAAGTAAAATTTCAAAGACTGAGAAGGTTATATATAGGAATAAATATCTATATATACATACATATGTGCATGCAATAACAGTAAAAAAAGAGGCCATGAATTTGAAGGAGATTATGGAGAGTTACATAGAGGGACTGGAGGAAGGGAAAGGAGTTGTAAATAAGTTTGCCTCAAAAATAAACAAGGAAAAAGGAGGAATTAGTATCAGTTAACTTGAAAAGAAATTGTTCTGTGCAAAAATGCTTTTTCATCTGATAATTTCCCCTTTTATTTCTATTTAGCACTATATCAAATAATTCTATTATCATATTATTATGTAATTGAATTCATATACATAAAATAAATTGCCATTTAAATAGAAAATGTCTTTAATTAAAATAAATATGAAGGATCAAATATTAGTTCTGTACTAGAATAACAAAAGGATGCTTGTACTTACATGAACCTAATGATAAATTTCAAACGCAAACCATCTAGTTCCTTTAATTAATTAAAATCATTAACACTGTTAAAACATGATGAAATGGCTGTCTGTGTGAGGCTAATCCATTTAGACCCAGAAATGAAATATGTTGCATGTTTAATATTCATTATTATTTTGTGCTTGTATGTTCTCTCTCT
>LZPO01098287.1:0-11142 GCA_001675575.1 Neotoma lepida
ACAATTGCACCCATCAGTTTAAATGACAGCCATCTTAACATCATCGTTTGTATAACTGTCATTCTAAAATGTGAGTGAGCACTGAAATACCCAGGTCTTTTAAAATTCAGGTCGCTGTGCCCCTACCCCAGTGTCTCTGATTCAGTAAGTCTGGTGAGGATCCTCAAATCCACATTTCCACAAATGCTCAGGTGCTGCCCAAAATGCCAGCTCAAAGAGAATCCGAGATCCACATGCGTGTTATGTGTATGTGGGTAATTCTCAAGTTCATAAACGGGTGCTAAGTATGTAGGGATTTACCGTCAACTTGACACAACTTGGAATCACCTGATGTCTTAGTTACTCTTCTCTTTCTGTGTTGAAATACCATGACCAACAAATAACTTAGGGAGGAAAGGGTCTATTTCATACGAAGACTCTCAGGTCCCATCATTGATGGAAGCCAGGGCAGGAGCTCAAGGCAGGGGCCTGGAAGCAGGAACTGAAGTAGAAGCCAAGGAGGAATGCTGCTTACTGGCTTGCTCTCTCTTATTTGCTCAGCCTGCTTTCTCAGACAAGTTAAAACCACCTGCCCAAGGGTGGCACAGCCCACAGTGGGCTGGGTGCTCCCATGTCAATCACTAATCAGGAAAGTACCCTAAAGATTTGCCTATAGGCAATATGATGGAAGCATCTTCTCAATTGAGATTTCTCTTCTCAGATAATTCTAGCTTACGTCAAGTTGACAAAAAAGACCAAAACAAAACAAACTAAACCAAGCAACCAAGAAAGCAAGCAACCAACCAAAAACAACCATGACACTTGGGAAGAAGAGTCTTACTGAGGAATTATCTGTATCAAGTTGGCTTGTGTTGGTCTCTAGGGGATTATTCTGATTATGTTAAATGATGTAGAAAGACCCAGCACAATTATGGGCAGCATCATTGCCTAGGTAAGGGTCCCAGAACAGTATGAGAGGAGAAAGCTAGCTGCTAGCAATCATGTAGGTAAAAAAGGATGCATTCATTCTGTTCTTTCTGATCTTGACTGTGGATATGATGTGACTAGCTGCATTAAGTTCCTGTTCTGACTTCCCTCAATGATTGACCACAACCGGGAATTGTAAACCAAATAAATCTCCTTCTCCACAAAGTTGCTTGTTGTGGGTATTTTATCATAGCAGCAGAAATAAAATTAGAACACTGTTAAAATAAAGAAGGAAAGTGAATGCGCTCACTTTAGAAAATAATACAATGACTGCTTGACCTTGGGTGCAGTGTGACATGATTGCTAAAGGCAGTCTCTGAAGTCAGGCTGTCTAAAGCCAATTCCTAGTTGATTGCCAGCCAGACACCTTAAAACACTGAATTCCTAAATTCTCATCTGTAGAATCTAAATTTACTCACAGAGTCCCAGTAAGAATTGAGTAGTATTATTCATATAACACAAATACCACTTGGATAGTGCCTTCACTAAAAGTTTTGTGTTTACAGCACTTTTGTTTGATAGTTGATGGAGACAGCTTGGATTCTTAGACCATTTAAATACTAGCCTCATTGAAATGATCAAGGGTTTTTGATTCTTAGTCAATAGACATTTGTCATGCAAGGTGCATGCATAAAAGGTATGCATCACGTGTACGGGAAATTCATTCCTCAGTGTGGCCTGAGTGTGGTCACCAGATCCATCCTGCTATGAATTTTATGCTGAACATTAAGGCAAGAAAGTGCTGGTTTTGAAAAGAGATGGCCAGCGTATTCTCAGACACACTAAGAAACAACCACTGAAACTATGTAAAAATGGTCCAGAGAAAAGTATGTGTGTTTCTGTTTTAATTCTCCACAAGATTCTATTTCTGTTGTTAAATCTGGTATTTTTCCCCCTCTTGTTAGGGTCTCTGATTTATTCATGTGACAAGTACTTGTTGAGAATTTCCTACTGTGCTGATTTCTAATGTTGAAAATGATGTTTCAGGTTTTTTTTCCCTTTTTTCTTTTACTTCTTTGTTTTTTTCTTGTATCTTGGCTTCCTTCCTTTCCCATTGGCAGCTCATAGTTATGTGGCATCAAGAGGAAAAAGTTTAGATAGAACTCCTGGACTGTCCTCCAATAGACAGAATAATGAGTATTTAAAGAGCATTGAATTGAATTATCTTCCAGAGACACAGAGGTCAAATGCTTCTTTGAGTACACACCTAATCTATTTTATCAGTGTATATTCATTGCACAAAAGAGTGGGCTTCATTCTGTCCCTCAGGAACTCATTCCAGTTCACTGCCTGGCCCTGTCCCCAACCCCAGCAGACTTCCAGGGTGCAGGCTACACTGCTGTGGAATATTAGTTAAGATGTGTTATGCTGTGGAATATTTGTTTAATGATGGAAAGATGTGTTGCATTCTTTTATGTTACATTTGTTTAAGTCTGTGAAACTGTGTTACTTACTTTGCCTGTCTAAAACACCTGATTGGTCTAATAAAGAGCTGAACAGCCAATAGCTGGGCAGGAGAGAGAAATAGTTGGGGCTGGTGGGCAGAGAGAATAAATAGGAGGAGAAATCTAGAGAAGGGGAGGAGTGAGAAAAGGAGGAGAGGAGAATGCCAGGGGCCAGCCACTTGGCCACACAGCCAGCCACAGAGCAAGAAGGAAAGAAAGGTATATAGAATAGAGAAATGCAAAGGCCCAGAGGCAAAAGATATACAGGATAATTTAAGTTAGAGAAGCTGGCTAGAAAAAAGCCAAGCTAAGGCCGGGCATTTATGAGTAAGAATAAGTCTCTGTGTATTTTCTAAAAGTAAGGTGATGAACTTGGGAGGAGAATTAATTGTATACAGAACAAATTCTATGAAAATTCTAATTGTCTTATGAAGTTTCTTTAAGAAAGTAATATACATTCTTGAACATTGTTCAACTCTTGTTAACCCAACAGAATTAAATAATAATTGAGCTTTGAGATAATAAGAGTAACAATGGCTTCTGAGTTCTCTCAAGTGAGCAGCACATGGTGGCAGATACCAGGGAATCTTCTGTGGTTAAGAACAAGGGCTCCACAGATTTTAATGGGTATAACTTGAATCCTGACTTTTCTCCTCCTTAGACGTGCAACTTTGGGGACACGGCATTAATTTTTTAATGTAGAATGGAGATAATATGAAAACCTAAGTTTATAGTGGGCTGAAGGGCAGTGATGACCCATGGAAAAGCTCTGCTTGGCTGGAGTTGGTCATCTGCAAGTCACATGACAATGACCTGCATATGGAGTGCCTGCTGCAGCTTATGCTAGTGAATCTGAGGCTTGAGCCTGTGGTGGAGCTTCCAATGTGCAAATGGAGAAGGAGATGTCTGGACCATGTCTGCAGAAGAAGCTGCATTCTCTCCCTTTGCCTCACCCAGTGATACCTTACTCAAGATGGGAAAAGTGAATTTTGCAGCCTTTCCTTTTGTATTTTCTTCAGCTCTTCAAATGTTTTCTTAAAATAATTTTTCAGACTGTATGATCTCTTTAAACAGTTAAGTTTATGGAATGGCAATTATATGGCTTGTGTTAAGAGTCAAGAATGTGTGTCCTTAAGTACACAGTGATCATGGAACTCATTGTAACTGCTTGCTTCTCTGAGTTTTGTATTCAAGGCACCATTTGAGACGACACCATACTTTCTCTCTTCTCCATCTTGAAAAGAAAATGAGCAAANGCAAGTTTTCCTATTATATGTTCCCATTTTCTTTGTGATTCTGAAATATGATTTTTAAGTGAGGTTTGTAAATAGCTCCCCACCCATTGAGTCACTGCCTGGGATAATTTATGTTGGCTTGAGGGGGAGGAAACCACTTTCCAGTTTTCCTGTGAACCATCTGGGTGAGCATGGAGCAGGCTCTGGTGAGTGAAATGGTTTGTCTGAATGATTTGTGAGTCAGTCTTTATATGAAATGTCATTCTATCTTCATTATAATTCTACTATATCTACACAAAGAGGCCATGCAGTGCTGAGTAGTGTGAAGCTAATAGTACAAACATCTCTGTGTGTATGTGTGTGTGTGTGTGTGTGCGCGCATATGTGCACGTGGAGGCTAGAAGACCACCTCAAATGTTATCCCTCAGGCTCCGCCCACCTTGTTCTTTGAGGCACATTCTCTCATTGGCCTGCTACTTGTCCGTTAGGCTAGGCGGACTGACCAGTGAGCCTCAGGGATCCTCTGTTTCAACCTCTCCTGGGCTGGGATTGTAAGTGTGTGTCATCATGGCTGGATTTTTTTCCACATGGAACTCAGGTCTTCATGCTTACAAAACAAATGCTTTGATGAGCCATTGCCCAGCAATCTCTCCTTGTTTTCATCACACATGTATCTACTCTCTTCTTGCTTTGTTTTAATGACTCTGTATTTCAGGTATATTAGTAAGCCTGCATTTCATGAGCATTTCCTAATTTGCTATGAATTGGAATTAAAACTAGAAGAGTATGATTTTTTTTAAGGCAAGTCTTGATAAGTAAACAGTGTCTAAAAATGTAGCAGAGGAGTAACTCACTTACAGATGAGTCAGTACCTCAGAGTATTGACTTTGAGATTCGCCTGGGCAGAGAACTCTCAGTGCACATTTGGGAGGTGTATTTTGGAAGACAACATGAGGAAGCTCAAAACCATTTTCCAAAGCGTGTTTGCTTAGGGTAAGCAGGACACTGTGGTGGGGTGGAATTAACGGACCAGCAGGAGACTAGTAGTCATTGGGATAATAAGATAAATGCAGTGTGGGTTTCTATGGCAACTGGGGGCCCCAGCTGTTCCTCTGGCCCAGCTTGCTGTAGAATGGCCCACCTGNGCCAAGTCTCTCCCTGCTTCTAAACAAATGCTTTGTCACTAAATTTCACTGTTCCACGGATGGCAGCGGATGAAACCTGAAGCAACACCAATTACTCAAGCTGAGTGCAGCTCGCTCATGCACTTATGAATACTGCTTTTCTAATGGATGCTGTCATTTTTCTCTTAAGAAGATGCATTTAAAATGAGCACCAAAAATTCATTTTCATGCTGCATCTGAAATTCATTAAAGTCTGTGGGGTGATGTGTTCAGGAGTTGATCAGATATCTAGCTGTGGTCTGGAAACAGCCATGTTCTTTCTGCTGAGGGTGATGAATGTGTAAGAGAATGCTGGTGATGTAAGAAGTTCCAGAGCCCCATCATCATTAGATTTTTGGGTTCTTCTCTCTTCCACTTTCTAGTGTGGGTCCACAGATAACTTTCTTCATTTCACTGTTTCCCTGTCTGTACAATGGGGGCAAAGACAGAGCTTACCTAGTTCTGCCTTTTATCTGGACCAAATCAACTAATTGACATTAGAAACTCTTGTAGCCAATAATAATACCTACTGCTATCATAATTACCCTTTTATTTTGAAAATATTTATTTCATTTTTATTTATGTGTAGATGTGCATGTGTGTGGTGCCTGTGAGGCCAGAAGAGGGAGTTGAATCCCTAGAACAGGTCTTATGGGATGTTGTGAGCTGCTCAGCATGGATCCTTGGAACTAAACTTAGGTCCTCTGTAAGAACGGTGTGTGCTCTTACTTCTAGGTTAGTGCTCAGCTCTAATTACCCCCCCCCCATTTCACTTCAGATCTATATTCCCCTTGTGGGCCACAACCTGTGATGTGGCAAATTCAAGAACCTGTCTTCTGCTCATTTTCTCATATCTAGTCTCACTGCAGTTGGAGTAGGCAGGGGTATGCACACACAGTTTTTAGGAGGTCTTTGTGGTTGAAGGGCAAGGCCTTAAAACATATTCAAGGGACACAGAAATGGCCTTTGCTTCTTTCAGAACCATAAGAGAGGTAAGCAGCCATAATGAAGCCTGTGGAGAGCCCAGGCCTACCAGTGGACAGTCAGATTGGATTCACATCCTACTTCTTCCCCATCCTAGCAAGACATGGTTGGCTTTACTGAGACTGACAGGCTCCTGTGAGAAGTGCATTTATAATGCAACTTAAAGTAATGCACAGGATTCTTGAGTATTAGATATAACACACACAAAAAGCATACAGTAAGTCTCTATGGTGCTCCCTACTGGGCACTCACAGTGGGAGCTCTTATTATGGATACCATTACTGCTGGTGCTGGAATAATATAATCCTTGGCATAAAATTTATTTTAATGTGACAGAATACTGGGTATAGTCTCTTACTCTACAGGGCACAGATGTGAATGAACACTCAGGGTGTAATTTCCTCTTCTTTGTGTTCTGTTACATAAGTAGTGCTAATACTGGACTAGAACAGATTTTTGTATCGCCAAATAATGGGACAGTCAATGGCAGCACAAGGAAAATGTGCTAAGTACACAGTGAATTCATTAACACATTTTCCAGCCAAATACATGGAAGTGTATACAATCAGTTATTCTAAGCCCTAAGACAGCTATGGAGTGAGAACACACTTTGCAATGCAAAGTTTGGAAAAACACTTCAAACTTTCTGTGCAAGACTTAAATAAAATATTTACGATGCATATCCTGCTAGAGCAGACGGGTTTCCTAAGATTTGCTTTTGTTACCTGTGCTGGAGCTACAAGTTCCAACTCGGAAGCCGACTCGGAGTTGAGGGCACTTTTCCCAGCGCTCAGCTCTGGCTGAGATCTGTGTTCTGAGGACCTGCAATGAGACATTGAGGACATTTGTGCACAGCAAGAACAAACTTGGCCAAAACGCAGCCAGGAACCAGGCTCTGGGCAGAATTCAGACAGAAGTGAACTTTTGTTCCTTAGAAATTATCACTTCCTGAGTTCAAGGAGTTACAGACTACCTGCTAGATAGAACGTTTTTCCCCTTTAATTTAGAATCCAGATGAACCATGGGCAAAGAGGAAATGAACATGATGCCGTTTTTCATACAGGAAATTCCATATTTATGAAAAAGTGTTCTGTTTCTTGTTGGAGGCAGTTCATAAGGTAGATCTCTATGCATCCAGATTGTCACGGTATGGGGATATGTATGGGGACAGAGGAAACAGAAACAGGAGGCTGCCCTTCTCAAATCTTAAAAACATGGTGTTCCAGTCAGTTTTCTTCAACTTGACACAACTAGAGTCACCTGGGCAAAGGGACCCTCAGTTGAGGAATTGTCTCTATCAGATTAGTCTACGGGAGTGTGTGGGGGACATTTTCTTGATTAATGGTTAATANGAGAGGGATCAGGCCACCACGGGCAGTTCCACCCATAGGAAGGTGGTCCTGGGTTGTATATGAAAGCAAGCTGAGGCAAAGCAGGGGAGCCAGTACTCTGCCCCCTGTGGTCTCTGCTCTAGTTCCTGCCTTAATTCCCCCCAGTGATAGACTGTGACCTGAGAATTCTAAAGTGAACTAAACCCTTTTCCTTCCCAAGTTGCTTTTGTTCATAGTGTCTTATCACAGCAACAGGAAAGTGAGTAATTCACCTGGTAAAATTCAAGGGGCCACACTCTTTCCTGAGTGTCCATGATTCATCTGTAATTACTACATCAAACAGCAGTGGATGGGATGGTTGAGAACAGGAAAGCTGTGTAACCAGGAACAATTGACTACCACTGGTGCAATGGTACATCACACACACATACACACATACACACACACACGTACTTCTGTTGGCTGATAGCTCAGCTAAATGTTTAGAATATCATTAAAATTTTCAAACCAGGACCTCCTCAAATTCTTTCTGAGTTCAGTTCATTTTTTTTTAAACAATTTAGTCGAAGTGATTTGTGGAAGTGATATAACATAGAGAAGGTTTTTATTCAGGATCTTGGGTATCTGGATTAACTGAGCTCCCTGGCCATTTCCAGACATGAAGGGCACACCCATACACAGTCTGTGGAAGCTGCTGTTCTCTGGAATCGGGACACCTTACCACAGGAGCTCTTTGGATCCAGTTCTAGAGGAGCACGATTTCCTTTCAGTCATGAGAAGCCCCTTGCTTGTTCGGTCACCATGGAACTTGACGTCATCCCATTTCTCCAGTTGTGTTTGAATGTCTGCTAAGGAAGAAGAAAGTGGAAGAGAAAGCCCAGGGCCAAGCATGAGGGTGCACACAGAAAAGAGATGGATTAGGACTGAGATTCCAGGCAAACTATATTCAATCTGTGCTCGAGAGACCCAAGGCCAACATTTCTCTTCTTAAGGGTGCATGAAAATGAATTAAAACATATGCAGCTAAAGAAAACAAGGCTTATTAAGATAAACTGGATTGCTTTTACGGTTAAAGTACTCAGGTAAAATTAATTTCAAAAGCTAGTTTTATGAATTTACACGTATTTATGTATTTATATGCACATGCACATATCTGCACATACACAGACACGCGCGCGTGTGCACACACACACACACACACACCTGTCTCTTATACACATCTAGATGTGTATAAGAGACAGCACACACACACACAGAGGCAAATTCACTTGATTTACCTGGTTGCATGAGCTGAGGAGTTAACTGTCCTTTCTTAGGGGAATGTGGAGTGTGCAGATAAAAGGTGAGCTTGGAAGTTGACTAGGGCCAGGTGTGCATTCCCAGCTCTTTCTCTTACTAGCTCTAAGATCTTGGACAAGTTGAATTTTAAACCCAGTTTTCACGTATTTCAGAGTTGTAATAATGAGACAAACCATGTAAGTGATGCAGTGTAGCTCCTGGCTATGGCAAGCCAACAGTGAAGGGTCTTAACAGCTATCACCATCATACTGGACATTATCTTAGGATTATTTTTTTCTGGATGTCCCCAAGTCCTGTGATGCTCTTTTTGTCCCCCTTGTTTCTCTCTTGTTCTAAACTGAGTATTCCTAGAGAGCAAGGTCCACATTTTCCTGCAGTTTCAGCTCCTGGGCCTACAGAGATGCCTGGCATGCATCACAAGCTCAGCCCATTGGGAGGAACACATGCGTGAATGAATCAACATCAGTTTTATGAGGCTGAGCTCCCATGGCTACTCAGCCATACCCTTCCCAGCTCCCCAGAAGAACTTTATCATCCCCACTCNATGTTCACTGTTTGAAAGTCATCTTGAACTTGACAAGGTTAAGCCATGGCTGTTGCAAACCTTACCTAAGTCTAAAGATGATGTCTCTGGGCCNCGGAGAGCCTGGGCCCTCTGCTCAGCCTCTGCGCTGATGAGGTCAGAGCCATCAGCTTTCTTCTTAAGGGATGAGCTCTTTGATGAGGACTCAGGTTTCTTGACTTTGGTTTGGGTTTGAGAAACAGGTTCACTCAGGTCAAGGAGATCCAAGCCAGTGGTCAACACTGTGGGAGACAGAAGAAGGTTAGAGAAGCTCATTTACTTCCTGTAGTTATTATTTATTTATTTATTTATTTTTGCATGTATGTGTGTGTATGTATGTGTGTATGCATGCTCAAGGGTGCACGTGTGTGCGTGTATGTGTGTGTGTGTGTGTTTCTGTGTGTAGGTCAGAGGAAAACCTCAGGTACTGTCCACTTTGTTTTTTGAGACAAAGTCTCTCACTGGCCTGGAACTGGACAAATAGGTTAGTCTGACTGGACTTGGAGCCCCAAAGGTCTGCCTATCTCTGCCTCCCCAGCACAAGGATCACACCACCATGCCCATTCCTCCTCCTCTTCTTTTTCTTTCTTTAAGGATGGTTTCTGACGATGGAACCCAGAGCCTTGTCCTTACAAGTCAACCACTTTACCAAGTGAGGTACCTCTTCAGCCCTCAGTAGTCTTTTTTTTTCAAAATAGGTATCAGTTGGATGTACAGAGCCCCTATGTTGGTAGGATGGATTAGAGTCAGCTAGTCAAGCTGGCTTGTTATTGACAGCTGGAGGGCTGTGAGGCTGGGAAGCTGGCTGTGTGTCCTTTAAGCTAAGCCCAGGCAAAAATCACCCAGACCCACTTCTGCAGTGAGAAGGTTTAGGACGAAAATAAAACAAATCTCAGTTCAGGTGGAGCTGCTCTATCGTTCTGATTAATTTCTGCAGAAGGTTTGTTTTAGATTATGGTTTTCCCAGAAAAGGGTCAATACTCATAGATTTCATTAAGTCTAATATAGTTTTTTACTGAATTACGCAGTTTGGTCGTAAATCACATNCTGTCTGGGTCTCACTGGAGAGGGGTTTTATAATGNAGTTGATGAACAGGGACACATGCTAACTTCTTGACATTTAGTATGCCACTTTTATTCCAACATAACCAGCCATAAAATGGCTACATATTTACTTCCTAGTAAGTTGATTTCATTGTATTAAGTACTCCAACAAAGGCAGAAATAATAGTATGTTCCTAGGCAAAATGAGGCAAATCAGAATGAGTAAGGCCAGCTTTGAACTTGTTCTTTTCCAGTATAGGCAACTCATATTTAACTAGCCCTACCTGAGAAACAGAACACTGGAAGGAGACACAGTCTCTCCCTCCAGCTCTTCCTGGCCTCAGGCTGAGAGGCTGAGTGCATGATAGGGCACTTAGGAAAGGTGAGTGTGGGTAGAGGAGCCGGTGGTGACCTTCTCTGCATTCTAGAGCAGCTGCTACAGCACTTCCCCGATCACAAGTCCCAACACGTTTCAGCTTGTCCTCCGGGCATAGATCGGGTGTGATTGACAGCTCAGTCCCACTTCATCTGCTCCCTACTTGGTTGCCCTTTGGCAGAGCCAGGGCTCCACTGAGCTTACAATGAGGGGATCTCCTTAATCACACAGTGTGCCTGCACGTGTCAGTGAGCTAGCCCTCCCCGGGGGATCCTGCACGTGTCAGTGAGCTAGCCCTCCCCGGGGGATCCTCTGGTGTGTGAGCGAAACTTGAGTCCCTGTCACCATGCATCTGATGTGCCTTGAGGGAAGTTCCTTGAGCAGCCTGAGCTCTAGTTTCTGCATCTGAAAATGGAGAATCAATAGTCTTGTAAGTGTGGGATGAAGAATAAATGGTCCAAAGGTTACAAAGTGCCAGGCTTATGCTAAATCTTCACTCAGTAAATGCTGTTTCAGGCAGAGGAGGAGGCAGAATAGTGGTGGAGAGTTTGCCTGACATTCATGAGGCCCTGGGTTTATCCCCAACACACACACATACACACACATACCACACACACACACATACACACATATACACACACATACATACATACACACATACACACACACATACACACACACATACACACATATACACACACATACATACATACACACATACACACACACATACACAC
>LZPO01098288.1:0-13183 GCA_001675575.1 Neotoma lepida
AGTTAAAATGGTCTCTGTAAGTTTTTCTGACCCTGGAACATCACACAGACTCTACAACTTATTAAGTCTTCAGTTGCTAGGTCTTCATAACTGACTTGAAGGGGGAATTTATACTATGGTTATTTCCAATGTTTAAAAAAAGATGAAGAGTAATTATAAGCAAAATTGTGCTTGGAAGTATTATCAATTAAAAAAAATCCAGATTCACAGTACCTGGATGCAGGCCATAGGTACTAATAAACAACTTATTATTATTGTTTTACTAAAAAGACATAGTATAAACTACCTTTGAAATGCATTCCCTTATACCCACAGGTCAGTGCAAGTCTTACCCTTATCATAGCAGTTTCTATGTGCGGTTGATGGCCACTTATACAGAGACCAACAACTGGTCAATAAATTGAGAATAAATGATGATGGAATGGACATCAGTAGTCCATTCCTCCCACCCCCATCAAGGGTCAGAGAACCCCATAAATGGGGAAGTGGTTCATGAGGGCCTTATATCTAGATAAGGTGATAGGGCAGTTTATGAGGGATGGAGAGTCAGTTTTCTTCAGTGCTGTGGCCCTTGGTTGGTTGCCTAAACTCCAGTGGATGGTTCTCCACTGATGTGTCTATGAGAAGCACTAATTAGACTCAATAGGTTATTTTTAAAGTAAGAAGAAATGATGCTGGGAGGAGGATAAAGGGTGGTGTTGGTCCAAGAGGCATTGGAGAGGGAAAGTATAGGGATGTGCAGATATGGTCTATATTAATTGAATTCATAAATGAAATTATCAAAGAATAAAATAATAAACTATTCCGTTATAAATGTTTATCTTGGTTCTTTTCACCAATACACACGATCTTAGTTTGCTTCTCTGTTGTGATAAACAGTGTGACCAAATATAACTTGGAGAGAAAAAGGCTTTTTTGCTTTTACATTATAAGTACATCATTAAAGTAAGCCAAAGCAGAAACTCAAGGCAAGAACCTTGGACAGAAACTGAAGCAGGGACAATGAAGTGACACAGTTTATTCATTTACTGTTCATGGCATTCTCAGAAACATTGCTTGTACCACCTGAATTTGTTGGCACTGTCTACAAAGGGCTGTGCTGTTTAACATCAATCATCAATCAAAAAATGCCCCATAAACATGCCCATAGGCCAATCTGGTAGCTGAGATCCTCAAGTGAAGTTTTCTCCTTCCATGCAACATGGTTTGTATCAAGGACGAAACACTAAGTAGCATATCTATACAGCAATCAAAAATATTATCAATTATTATTTTGTCTTTGTAATGGATTATGATAGCTATTGCAAAGATAATTTTACTTATAAATATTAGACCTGTAGTCAGTAATGGAGGAAGTCTTCCTACATCATCACTATTACCAAACATTATCTAACTGTCTTAGTTAGGGTTTCTATTGTTCTGATAAAGCACCGTGACAAAAGCAAGTGGGCAGGGGGCAGGGGGCAGTGGCATATTTCTGTTTGCACTTCCACAGTACAGTCCATCTTTGAAGGAAATCAGGGAAGGAACTCAGGGCAGAATGAGAAAGCAGGAACAGAATCAGAAGCCATTGAGGAACACTGCTTACAGGCCTGATTCTCATGGATTACTTAACCTGCCTTTTTATAGGACTTTAGGACCAAAGGTAGCACCACCCTCAATGTGATGGACCCTCCCTCATCATCCAAATGGACTGTACCTTTACCCATTGCCTCCTCTAGACTCTCGTAGGAGACTCCGGCTCTGCCATGTGGTGCCTAGCCTTAACTTCTCTTCATGACTTCTTCAGTCCTAGGGTATCTCTGGAACTGTGGCTGCATATACTTAATGACCTCTCCTGGTATGTCATAGTGCCAATCCTGAGCTTCTTTCTACGACCTCTTCATGTTTCAAAAATAGTACCAGATAGTAGACTCTTCAACATTACCAGGTTCAGCTGCCTGCATGAGGTTAAGCCATGGATCTCTCTGGATCACAGCTTATGTGTGCTAACTCTGAGGAAATACTTACAGAAGATTTCATCACAATGATGCTGGGTTCTTCTTAATCACAAATTGTTCCTCGGTCCTACATGACCATTATTGATTGTCTCGGGAAAGCAAAGATTTCACTGTAGTAGTTCTGGTCTTGGGTAATCACAATTAGTGCTTTTGTTTCAGCTGCTTTTAACTGCAGATGTATTATTTCCCCCTCCATTTCCTTCCTCCACTCCTTCCTCTACACTTCTCTTGCTCTTTCTCAGTTCAAGTTCATTGCTTCTATTTATTCGTTTTCCATGCATATATACCTATAACAGATATATATAATACTATATAGTACGTGTTCCTAAATGTATAATACAACCTTCTAAACCTATATAATGTTGTTTGTATGTATATGATTACAGGGAAAAGCTATACCCATCAAGTGTCATTAATCTGGGTCCCTAAAATAAGAATAGAACAATGGCAACACCAATAGATATGCTAACATAGTTAAGGGAATTTTCATGAAACCTTAACCCTGGATACAGAATCACGGATTTTTTAATTCAAATATTGTATGGATCTAATGGAGCCTTTAAGGGACTTTCAAACTTTCCTCTGACCTTCATAAGCAAGGCCTCACCATTTTCACCAATCTCAGCATTATCTTTTAAGTACCCATCATGGCTCATTAAGTTCTGAACACAAAATGGCTCTTCTAGCTCAGAGTTCCAGATTTAATCCACACATCTCTCCCAAACGTGGCCATATCTATTGCATCAATACTTCATGAACCCGTTAATGATTTCTGCCTTAGTTAGGATTTGTATTACCATGATAAAACGCCATGGTCAAAATTAAGTTGGGATGAAAGGGGTTGTTTCAGCTTAAACTACTCTATCCAACATTAAAGAAAGTCAAGGTGGGAATTCAAGGTAGGAACTTAAGAAGAAGCCGTGGAAGAACCCTGCTCACTGGATGGCTTCTCATGTCTGCTCAACTCTGTCTTATACAAGTGCGGATGACCTAAGTGTGGTACCACCCACAGCGGGTTGGCCCTCCCATATCAATTATTAATAAAAAAAATGTACTACAGACATGCACTCTGTGATTGTGGTAGTGGCTTTTTTAGGGCAAGAAATCAGTTAGGCGTCTTTATCTGTTTTCCATGTGATTCTCTGAATCTTTGGACTGAAAGAAGCTTACCTAAGCAAAGATCCAGTCACATGAAGAGGTTTCCACCTTTATACCTGTGAATCAAATTTTTCTTTTGAATTATAATTTAGAAAGTTTCGATTTAAGATTACAAAATGAAAAAAGAGACATCGCCAGTATATGTCGATGTAGATAGATGTATCTCTCCTCTTATCTAACAGCATTGGTTTAGACATCTATAAATAATGAAAACCTGTGCTGGGTATTGTCGAAGAATAGAAGGAAACAGAAAACTGTTCTGTCTACCATGATTGGCAGCAAGGCTAAAAGTTTAAATTAGAATAGAAATAGAAGACAACGAAAGCTAGCTCTGGAGAAGACAACAGTTATATATTCCCTATATATACTGGTATTAGAATAAACAGAGTTTTGTTTTTGTTTTTGTTTTTTTTGTTTTTTTAACTAGGAATATACTTAGTACTAATTCCATGGAATTCTAGCTGCTGCACATTTAATCCCTTAATTGTGTATCATCAGGAATAACTGCACTTGATGGAAATCAGGGTGGCTCTCAGGAAATCTGGACAGCCTCCTACCCCATTCCAGCAAAAAAAAAAAAATGCTTAATATACTATTGCCCTCCTACATTAAATCTTTGTTAAAGTCTTTTCATGAGAACCATAAAATAATTTATCCATATTAATGTTTGTCTTGTTTTAAATGCATCATGAGAAAATGCCTCATTATAAATATCTTCAAGGAGGGAAGAAGAAAGGCAATACATGGAATGATGCAGAAATGCTTACAATATGAAAGAACTGTAAAGAATCTGTATATCTATCAGTAGACAATGGATGAATTATCACGAATCCACCAACATCTTGCAACCATGAAAAAGAATTAAAGGAGTATCACACAGATTAACATGGAGAAGGGCTCATGCTATTTTATTAAGTCAGCAGAAATGATGTAAAAATGTATGATTTCTTTTTGTGAAAATAAATTTTATCAGCATTCTTTTTATAAGCCTGCACAATAAATATGGTAAAAATAAAAAAAAAGGCAAAAAAAATATCTTCAAGAAAAAGAGATTTAGACAGGCTGTGGAAAGTATTGGGATTCTAGAAACTGTTAAGACACATAATAAAATGAGTGTGTGGGGGTGAAGTAAGAAGCAAGAAAGAAATGTTGGCAATAACTTTAATATAACAATATATGATTTTGTAAACTTTGGTATAATTAAGATGATGAAATATTTGGAGAAGAGATCTAAGGTATTTTTTTTCATCTGAATTTGTAAAATTCATCAGACTCTTTCTACATTTAGAAACCTGATAAACAGACAATGATAGATGATTTCTTCATTTTTACATAAAATTTTCAAAACTATTAATACATAATGACAAAATTATATGGCACCAATCAAAATATCAAAGATTGCAGTTATTCACCATTTTTATCTGAGAAAATATAACTATGTCAAACTCTTCCTTGAACTTATTTAAAACTTTCTTTCTGTGTATTGCAATTTATTTTCTATATACTTAATTGTTATGCTACACAGAAAGTTCATTCATAAACTCTAAGAGAATATTAATATTTGATTTTTAATTAGGGTGATCATTTTCAATTAGCCTCATGTCAAAGCTTTTAAATAAAATATACCTTCTGACATTCACTGTCAGGCCTATATTGAACAGGGTGCTGCCAGCCTGTATTGTTTCCCTTTCTATTTAGATTTAAAATTACACATTACCTTCCCTTTTCCTCTTGTGTACTTTAGAATTTCTGTCCACATCCCGAAGCTGTAAGCTGGGGAAAGAAAGGCTTTATCAGTTGTTCTGGAGATTCTTCTCCAGTTAAACTTCCTTTCAGCCAATCAATTTGTCAGATTCAGAGGCCTATCTTTTGTGAGAGCTCCTCTGAACTGAGCTGACAGGGTTAGGCCAGGGTTGGCTGTCTGATAAATCAAACTGAAAGACAACTTCAAGCACTCTAGTGGAAAGGACTGGGGATTAGCACAGATGGCATTATCTGCAAGTTGACATTGATAAAAAACATATTTGTTAGAGTTAGCTTGCAAGATTTTCCACCATCTCTTTGAGTCCCTGTCCTCCCAAATGACATTCAGATTAATTAGAAAAGTTAAAAAAGAAAGAGTCTCATAATCCATTTATCTACCAAGTGGCAAGATTCAAAAATTAAATCTTGATGGTCTTCAATAAAGAAGCTTAACAAAGATTAAGGGTTATCAATCTTTCTGTAAGCTATGAAAACGGAGTGACCTTAAACAGGATTGCAGGGAGAGATGCAGGCACACAGGGCACATCCCTTATTACAGATGCATACTTCTATCAATGCTATTTAAATTTAGATATTTATTTACAAAACATAAATCTTAAAAATGAGAAATAATTGTTTTATAATATGTATTTTATCAAAACTAAAGTGCATTAAAAATTACATCTAATTTTATTAAATTAAGGTAGAAAATTTTGCCATGTTCAAGACTGATGAATTATACAATAAAGCAAGGAGAAATTTTATGCTTTTAAACTCAAAATTAGTAATAAAATATTTTCAATATGTAAATATATCATAAAATATGATGTGACTTATTTATGTGACTACATTCTCTCAAACTGAAAAAGGAACAAATGATTACCTCAAAGTATTTTTTAACCAATAAAACATGATGTTCTGTATACCTCAAATAGACACTTGAAGATGATAACATCACAACTGAAACATCTGGAAAGTTTACAAAATTAAATTCATATTAATGACTGAAGATGCTGAACATGATTGAAGAGTTTTCCAAACTACAGCAAAAGAGATGATATGAGTAGGGAGGACCTAGGAGGAGTTTGGGGAGGGGAAACCATCATCAAAATATATTGCATTAAAAGATATAGAAATCCTCTCTCTACCACATCTATGTTCACAAGTGAGCTGAGAACTAATAAAAAGAGTTAATTTAGCAAAACGATGATAAAATATGCTAAATGGCATATTATAAATAATATATAAGAAAGAAATGCAAATAAAGTAAGTTAGTCCATAGGATTTCTGTTTAATTTGTTTTAATTTGGTCACCATTGGTTTTGAAGCAAAATTTCAGAAGTAAAACTTCTGCAATATATAAAATGATACCACTGTATAGGAATGAACGACAATATACTTAATGAAACCAGGCAATAAAGAAAGTAGAAAATATTGAAAATAACACTATATTTGTTGATATTTTGCAATGCTTTCTGTATTATGCTTTTAAAATGTTCTATAGAGTGAAAAGTAGTAATTGTATTTTATGATGCTACAGATATTTTTAAATGAGACTCAAAGTGTTTTAAATGTTCGTATTGGATGGAGGGTAATGAATATTTTCTCAAGTAAATTGTCTTCATTAAAGCATTTCCCTCAAGGCTCAGGGAACCATGTAGAAGAGGAAGCTGCAAGATTCTAAGAGCCCAAGAGGATGGATGACCCTAAGGAAACTGCGTCTTTATCACACAAACCATGTGTACTGAAGCACACATGTACTCTCAGAGACAGTGACAATATACATAGGGTGTACACAAGTTCAAGATAGACATTATCCCGTATTTCTTTTTTTTTAATTAAAAGATTTTCTATTCATTTTACATACCAACCACAGATCTGCCTCTCCTCCCTCTTCTTCCTCCCCAGCCTTCACCCCCAACTCACCCCCCATTCCCACCTCCTCCAAGGCAAGGTCTCCCATAAGGAGTCAGCAGAGCCTGGGGCATTCAGTTGAGGCAGGTCCAAGACCCTCCTCCCTACAACCAAGGCTGCACCAGGTGTCCCACCATAGGTGCTGGGCTCCAAAAAGCCAGCTCATGCATCAGGAATGGATCCTGATCCCATTGCCTGGGGACCCCCTAAAGAGTTCAAGCTAAACAACTGTCTTACATATCCAGAGGGCCTAGTCCAGTAATCTACATTCTGTCACATGATTCGTTACCTCATCTCTATATTGCCCATTCTACTTCCTCCATGTCTGGCTGGGACTCTGCCTTTCTTCTTCCCAGGGCTCTCTCTCTAGAAGTCCTGCCTATACCTCCTGCCTAGCTATTGGCCATTTAGCTTTTTATTAAACCAATCACAGTGACATATTACACAGTGTAATAAAATATCTCCCAATGCTTCTCCTTGATGAAATATTCCCAAGGTGAAACATACATGAAATAGAAGGAATGTAGAAGATACATTGTCACAAATTCAGCTCACTGACTACATCCATAGAAAGTGTGGGAAATAGCTTTGTGGAGTCTGATCATCAAATGTGTCTTTCAGTGGCTNATATAAAAGTGCATTTCTTGACAAACTGCACATCCTTCCCTAAATTGGAATCTCATATGATTGTTCCTACGTTTTCTTCAAATATGAGTCAAACTGAACCTCATTGACTTTTACAGCAACAGTTTGGTACTGGATATTAAAAGGAGTGCTACAAAATATTCATGAGACAATAATTGCCAAAGAAAGGGAGTCTATCACTTGATAGTGGGGAGGTGTGTGTCAGAGATTACGGCAAAGGTAATTGTGAGAAGCTGGAGTGGGGAAATAGAAGTAAGAAATTATATTAGAATTAGCTTTAAAAGGAACAACAACAAAAAGAACAAAATTGACTTTTGTTCATTGGTTTAGCTTTAGCTAACTTATCTATAGCCATCTTTCGAAAGACCTTCTGAATGATCCTCTTCCCTCAGAGTAAAGACTGTCATTTATCACATATCTGGGCCACTTCTTTCTAACATTTACTTTCAGATAAATCATCAGAGTTTAATTGATGTTTAATGAAAGATGGTATGTTACTCTAGAAAGTGCAGAATGAAAAAGACATTTGGTCATCATTCATCAAGAAATTAGTGTGGCACAGACACAGAGAAGTTTTATTTCCAAATCCTTCATGATATCTCAAGGAAATGGATGAAAACTAGAATTTTTTTGATTAGCTCTTAATCTCCCTTTGCTATTAGAAGAATGATGCTGTAAAGAATTAAGCTGGTCTAGCAAAATGGCTGCAGCAGATGCTTTTCTATTGTTCATGATCTCACTTGTGTTGAGAAGAGAGCTAAGTTTTAGTACCAGGTATGTTTTTCCTCATGTTGAGAGGACCTTAAGTCCAAATGGATATCTGCTGGTGGCTAGAGACATGTGAGTGCCACTTATTACATCTTTACAAACATCTTACCATGCTGATTATTGTCCTGGTTCATAGGTTTTGCAACTGGGTAGGAATGTTTAATTTGTCTGTCCTTCACGTGGCAGCTTAAACTCACACTGTGGGTGCTGAGAATTGTAAATGGGTACCAGCCAGTGCTCTTCACCAGAGTTAAGTCTACTCTATAGCTTAAGTTTTTACAATTTTAATAGTTAAAGGATTAAAAGATTATTGTGTTACAAATAAAATATAGTTAATGTAAGTTTTTATGTATATAAAACTTATTTGCCATGAAGATTTATTGGCACAGAATCAGAATGAATTATTTTCATATTTTCTATGAATGTAGTAGCTGTGATAAGACTGTAGGGTGCTCAAAACCAAAAAAATCTTCTCATTGTCTCTTGGTAGTAAGTTTGCTGAGTCTCATCTAACTCACTCTGCCAACTGCCTCTGAAGTTCTAGGTGTGTTTTGTCTCCAGAGCAGGAAAATAGTTGTCTTTAAATTATTTTATACTGTAATAACAAGAAGCTAATCAAATGGAAAAAACNCCATTAAGTTGATTGTTTAGTGCTAGTGAAACCAATTTTTTTTCTGTGTCATATGATAAAAGTGACCACAGCTTTACACATAAATGATTGAGGAATGGACATGGTTGCATACAAGTTCACAAACCAANAAAATAGTAAATAGTGCTTTTCTCATAAAAAAAATTGCATGCTTTCTTCATGAGAAAAGACTGAAAACCTGTGTTTACAAATAATACTCTATTGAACTTTATCCTAAACCATGAGGTCAGATAAAACACTGTAATGTAATTCTTTTTTTTCCCCTGGAGGTAGAAAAAATTATTTAAGATTTTACAAGTAGACGAAAATTAGGACTTTCCATGCAGAAATTTGTAGTAGTACTTAGTTAGAGTAAGGTGTGCTGTTTCACAATTGTGGTTGTTTGAATGACAATGCACCCTCCAGACTCATGTGTTTGAATACTTGATGCCCATTTGGTGGAATTCTTTGGAAGCTTTAGGAAGTGTGGTCTTGTTAGATGAGGTGTGCTCAAGTCTGGGCCTTGAGGCTTCAAATGCCTGCAAACATTCCGAGTATGTGTGCTCCCTTTCTCCTGTTTTTGAATCAGGAATTGGGATTTCAGCTACTGCTCTAGTAACANGTCTGCCTTTTGGTTGTCATGCTCCTTATAATGATGGTTAAGAACTCCTATTCTTCTGAACTGTAGCCCCAAATAAACCCTTCCTTCTTCCCTTTGGCGTAGTCTTTTTTTTTAATTATAGCAATAAATAATATATTCAAATTTGATCATGTACTGTACTGTACTTTTAGCTCATGGTCACAAGAGCTAAAAACATGCTGAGAAGCTACAAAGATAAACGTAAAGGCAATTAAATAAGAAATGTATTAAATATAGTTGTAAGTTATCCAACTCATTTTCGGTAGTGTGGAATTGTTCCTCCAATATGACTTGAGTAACAGATTCCATAACTAGAACTTCTTTTGTGTTTATATATTGGTTTACTGTTGTTTCATAATTTGTGTATTCTTTGAAAATTTCTTATATGTCTACTGTGCACTTGGATTATATTTCCCTCTCTCTTCCCTCTTCCAGCCCCTCTGGAATGCTGCTTGGAAATATAACATGGTCTTATTTTCATGTCTTTTAATCCCCATATAAACCATTGAGTTTAAATGGGGTTTCTTCTGCATGTTCCTGGGTATAGGTTCATTTACTGGGTTATGGACAATCTACTAGCATCTATAACACTTAAGAAAAGTAGATCCCTTCCCACAGCAACCATTAAAAATCAATTATTAAACAACTTAGGGCTCAAATGTCCCCCTTCATCCATGCTGAGATACTGAGTGGCTTGATCTTTTTCAGATATTATGCAAGAATCCACAGCTCTGTAATTTCATGAGTGCAATGGTTGTGTCACATCCAGAGGTCAGTGATTCATAACTCTCCTTCCTTCCTATCCATTGGCTCTTACAATTCTTAGGCCTGGACATTCATCATCTTAACAGTTATTGCCCATCATCTGGCATGGGTAGTTACTGTACTAAATGCATCATGGACAGAAAATGTTCTGCTTGGGGCAACTACACCTAGTGAAGTTTTTCCCTGTGTTGGCACAGTGACAAAGATAATGCATTTAATCTTTCTTCTTCTACTTAGTCTCTTAAATCCAAGATATTTATTTTTTGAGTTTTGAGATTCTTATTGTCAAAAATCCAGAAACTGCTAAGCAGGATTTAAAAACTAGAGTTATATTAAATATGCCTAGCACATAATATCACAGTACTTTATATTATATAACTGGTGTGTTATAAATATGAGAGAATGAAAATCTATATCTTCATCTGTGTGAAAAAATATTTCCACATATTATGATATAAGATTGCAATAAAAATAACATTTTTATGATTGATTTTGCCATAAATAAGTTTCTGTGAACTATAAATACACACATAAGCTCTAAGTTGNATTTACTGTGTTTAAATTTTCCTCAAACACTTCCTAGCTATTTAAATTTGGATGGATTCCTTCACAGAGATAAACATTTTTTCTTTCATTTATAAAACTGGAAAATATCATGTAACAATTTTAGATTTTGTGCAAATTAAATAAAATACTTTACCAAAAGTGAAATAAGTGCTCCAAAAATATGAATTATTGTGTAATGAAAGTAGTGATATATTTAACAAATTTGTTAGAATTATNGTTAAATATTTGAATAAGAGTCTTAGCTTCTTGGTATGGTAATTTAATAAAAGATTTTTTAAAAACCTATAGAAACTGTTCTGTGGGAATGCATTCTTTAAAAGCCTGGCTATTCATTTTGTGTTATGAGTATGGGTAGGCATGAACCCTGACAGAGGGCACCATAATAGTTTTCAGACCTAGAAGGTAGTTTCTTGGGTAAATTGCCTTTGTTAGTCTGAAACTGTCCCATGCATCCCAAAGCTTTGTTGAAGAACAGGCCACTGATAGATGTCAACATGGTGCTTCTAGTTTTTAATGAACTCATTTGCAGATTGCTATGCATTGGTTTCTGAACACTGAATCATTAACTTGCTTTTTGTCTGTTTGTCAGTGGTGGTATTTGATGGTACTCTCTGAAAATTCTCTCAGCTAGAAAGTCTGGCTCTCAATTTTTGCCAATATCTATCTTATGCAAGCTGTTCAGACTCACTATTCCTTGGTAATGATTTGCCAAGTGAAGGAACCATCTGGCTAATTGAAGTTTTATATATGACATCTACTTTATGATATGTCACAATATCTAGCCCTCCAGTAAACTCCTGTGTGTAGTTGACTTATTTTCTCTATAAATACATAAATTATACTGCAACAGTATGGCTGCCTAAACAAGACCTGAGCAAAGATAATATGAATACACATGCCATTGTGGAAGGAGGAACTCTCACTGGGTCCCATTGGTAAACAAAGAACTACAAATAACTGGTGACTGCTGAGAGATGGAGAATAAGTCATCCCAAGGATAAGCCTCCTGTAGGTTATGAAGTAACTCATGGTCAGACTTAAAGCTATATACCCATAAAAGCAACACTAAATGGATTCAGAAGACTATATTTATATATTAATGCATATATAAGTATTATAAATATTTCACACATATATATTTATGAACATAATTAATAAGGAAAAAAGGCCATGAATTAAGAGAGGGAATAAGTAGAGGACATGGAAGTGTTTTTAAAGGGAAAAGGGAATGGTGAAATTAGATATTTAATTAAAATAAGCATGAATAAATATTTTTTTAAAAAATAAAGTCTCAATGATGAGCCATTTATCAACTATATCATGATTAATGCACACATAAAAATTAAATTAAGAAATAATTGTATTAATAATCAAAAGTAGCCATGAACCTAAGGAAAAACCCCAAAGTATCGTTATAATATCTCTAATTACAAATAAATTATATTGAATTAAAATAAATTTATATCAATTAAAAAAAAAGCATTTGAGAAAGGTAACCCAGACTCAGAAAGACAAATAGGGTATGTACTCACTCCTAGGTGGATATTACATGTAAAGCAAAGGATAATCAGGCTACAATCCACAGCCCCAGAGAAGCTAGGTAACAAGGAGGACCTTGAGAGGGGCGCATGGATCACCATGGGAAGAGGAAATAGATGAGATCTCCTGGGTAAACTGGGGGCAGGAGAGGGGGTAGAGAGGAAGCAATGGGAGATGGGAACATGAGAGATCAGGATGGTCGAATTAGAGGAGGGACAGAGAGGGTGAGCAACAAAAGAGATATCTTGATAGAGGGGGCCATTATGGGGCTAGGAAGAAACCTGGTGCCAAGGAACATCCCAGGAATCCCCAAGGATGACTCCAGCTAAGAGCCCTAGCAATAAGGGAGAGGGTGCCTGAACTGGCTTTCTCCTTTAAACAGATTGGTGACTACTCTAATTGTTATCATAGAAACTTCATCCAGTAACTAATAAAGCAGATGCAGAGATCCATAGCCAAGCACTGGGCTGANCTCTGGGAGTCCAGTTGAAGAGAAGGAGGGGGGATTTTGTGAGCAAGGGGGCGGGGTCAAGATCAAGATGAGGAAACCCACTCCAGCTGACTGGAGTTCATGGGAGCTCAGGGACTCTAGACTGACAGCTAAGGAGCCAGNATGGGACCANCCTAGACCCTCTGCATATTGTGTAGCTTGGTCTATTTGTGGGGTCCCTGGCAGTGGCACCAGGACCTGTCCCTGGCAAATGAGCTGGCTTGTTGGAACTTGTTCCCTGTGGTGGAATGCGTACCTCAGCCTTGATGCAGGGGGAAGGACCTCAGTCCTGCCTCAACTTGATATGTCATGCTTTGTTGACTCCC
>LZPO01098290.1:5537-28371 GCA_001675575.1 Neotoma lepida
CTAGTTCATGGCCCTACTCACATTCAAGGTAGGTATTCTTTCCTCTGTGAAATGTCTCTACAAATGCCCTCATAGGCATGCTTAGAGGTGTATTGCCTAGGTTACTGTGAGTCCCATGAACTTAACACAGAAGATCAAACATCACGCAAACCTTTTTTTATTTTTGAACAGATATTGTATGTGTATATTAAACCTTCAGAATTTCAAAAATGAATTAACAAAATACCTAAAGCAGAATTTTCTCTCCCACAGTACTTTTAATAATTGTCTTGAAACAATTTTTTGCATAAATACACAAGGGTCCTGATGTTAATCTACTTTCATATTTATGTAAGGAAAAGTTAGGGGGTTTTCAAGAAGGAGGTTTTTTACTATTATTCTTTAAATTACTTTCTTCCCTAGGAAGGAAATAGCCTTAAATTATTTTACTCCAAAAGAGGCAGCATCAGCTATAAAAAGGATGAATCCAATATTTGATAGCATAAATGATGCATAATAATCAAAGAACAAACTTTTGAAAGGAAGAATATGTGATATACTGGATCCTTGGGACACCAGCAGTAATTTACACACCATTACTTATTCAGGGTTGCATTCCTAATTACTCCTTGGGAAAAAAAAGAAGATAATTATTATACTGTAGCAATGACTCCTTTCATCAAAANAGAGAAACAATGCTGACATAGGAATATATTAAGAAAATGTAACTCTAGTTTGTTGATAAAGTTGTTTACAGACAAGATTTAGGGGAATTTATTAAAAACAAAGATGTATTTGTAAAGGGGCTATATACATATACAGAAAACTCCTGTCTGGATTATTTCTTGAAAAAAATACACATGAGTTAAGTCCCTTTAAAACTTGTTTCTAGATTTTTTTTTAACATACTGTCTTTCTCAGACATGTTTCGTTTTGGTTTGTTTTTGCTTTATTTAGAGGCAGGTGTTTTGTTTTTGTTTTGGTGTGGTGTGTGTGTGTGAGTAACCCTGACTGTCCTGAAACTCACCCTGTAGACTCAGAGATCCACCTGCTTCTGCCTCCTTAGTGATGGGATTAAAAGTGTGTGCCACCATACCCATCTCAGATATATTATTAACACACATCAACGAACTACAGAACATCAACAGCAGAAAGCTAACTAGGAAATGACTATAAATGGAAATTAATCAAAAGAAAGCATACAACCATCAATGGGTATATAATAAAGTATTTAGCTTCATGGATCATCAAGGAAAGAAAAATCAAAACTGTAACATCATCTCACTCTAGTTAGAATGTCCATCAACAAGGGTAAAGTGTTCATGAGGATGTAGAGAAAGAGAACACAGCACACAGTGGCTGAAAATATAAATAAGTATTGCCATTTTGGAGAACAGCACCAAAATTTGCAAAAATATACATATAATCCNATTCCTGGAAAGGAATAAAATCAGTAAGTCAAAGAGACATCTTTACTCTTGTGTTCACTGCTGCACAGTTCACAATTGCCACAAAATGAAACAACCCCTCTCTGTCACTTGATGAATAGGTTTTAAAACGTGGNACATATACACAATCAAATCTTCGTCATCCAAATCAAATAATGAAATCATGCCATTTGCAGCAACAGTAANGAAACTTGGAATTTACTGTAAGNAAAATGAGCCAGGCACAAAAAGAAAGTCTTGAAGGATCTCCCACACTGTGGGAAAAAATAGTTATTCTCATGAAGGTGAGTGGAGAGTGGAGGGCAGAGGGACAGCTTTCAGGAGCAGGAGGAATTAGGAAAACAGGGAAAGGGGAGGTAGTGAACAGTTGACCAATGGTTATTAAGCCACGGTTGGTTAGGAACTGTAATCTGCAGCTCTGAGGTAGCGTGAACATAAAAAGCAATCATACAGTCACTATCTCAAAAATAATAGGAAATGGATTTTGAATTTTGTATTAATGAATGGTATCCCAGAGGTGACAAATGCAGAAATGGGAATTAAATAATATATACTTATCAAATGGTACCCCAATAAAATGTATGATTTTTGAAGTTTTATATCTTTTATATATAAAGTAAGCCCAATATAAAAAGTGAAGTGNCAATGTAGATTAAACTTATGAAGCATATACTTAATACTGGTTAATATTTTAAAATAATATATATTTTNCAACAGATGATTTTTTTGCAAAATCTAGTGGAAAGTTGATAAGAAAGAATAACTATAAGAAAAAGTGGCGAAAGCAGGAAAAGTGACAACAGTTGTTGGAGTAACTGTCATGTGGTAAAAATATAAACATCTAAAACAAATAAAGCAAATAAAAGACATTGTTTATCTTTGTTTATAATTATGAATATTTATATTTATATATCTAATTAATTTAATTCTATAGACAAAAATGAAAGAGCAAAAATCATACGTTAAATGAACATAGTCAGACCACAAACCTTACTGGCTTTCATTAGCTTGAAATTGTGCTTAGTTTTCATAGAAATATTTCAACAAACTGGGGGATTTTTAAAAATTCTGTTCATTTATGAAATGTCTACATTTTGTTTAATACCAAAGGAGTCCCATGCTAACATAAAATCCTTTTTAACCTGTCCTGTGTTCTTGAAGTAAAACTATGTTATACATATAAGTATCTACTAATAGTTTAAACTCAGCAGAATTTAGAATGAACACAGACAAAAAGTAGAGGAAGGAATGTACTTGGGCTATTTGGATGACACGCAGAACTACTTCTGTACATTTCTGTAGACAAGAGGACTCAGGCATTTTGCCAGATAAACCATAGAAGATGATTTCCTCTTTCTCTTAATCTCTCACTGTAAAGAAAATGCTTAAATCTGAAATGGTAAATCTGGATCTCCACTGCACTTTTAAAGTACACAAGACTAAGACTTAAAATTCATAGTCAGGAATATCTCTATATTTTAATGAGGTCATGAAAAATGAAGTAATTCTTACAATGTGTAGGGGAGCTGTGAAGTATAACATTCAAATGATTTTTATCTACTAGGTGTGTTCATTTGAGAGTTCACATTTCATAAATCCCATCTCCNTTTGTAGAGTTGTGTTATACACAGGCTAATTAATAGGACTTATCCTGTGGCTAAGCAGAGATGGTTTTCACTTTTCTTTCTCCTTTCTCCTTCTGCAAAATGGTAATTCCCCTGGGCAGCTCATTTGTCTCTCCAAATCGCCCTTGGGAGGCCCCCTTGCAGAACTGGGGGTGCATATGGGAGAACACAATTTGGCATCCTCCTTTTGAAATGTGATGTGTTATCAATTTCCCTTTCCCAAGGACCCATCCAGCTGAGACTAGAGGAGGCCTCTGGGCCATGCATGCAAATGCAGAGCCTTCACATCCCAAGAAAACTTATTTTTTGCCAAAACAGCAGAGGGAAATGGCTTTCTAACAGAGCTTGCTCAAAGGGTGGAAAAAATCATTCTGCTTTTTGAGAGATTTTCATGTAGGACAAATAAACATCTGTAGCCGTGGAGCGAAAAGAGACATTATTATTTGTCCAGTTAGGCATAGAAATGAAGTTCAGTTCCATGCAGTCTTACTGCTAATTCTGGGAATATTGTTCATCTCAAATATTCAGAAGTTGTTTTTTAAAATATTGCCAAACCAGGAAAGAATAATATGAGGCTGAGTTTCTTAAACAGGCAGATGCTTTTGCTTCTAAGAGGTGTGAAAACTGCCATTGTGACATGTATATCNAACTCTGTTTTGTGGATTTAGTCATCATGTGGGCTATACCTGGCTTTTGGAGGGTTTAAGATTTTTCTACTTAATTTATGTTCATACCTTAGGCATGTGATTTGCCTTGTGACTGATTTTAGATAATATATAGAATAGTGCAGATTTTTTCATTACCTAGGTTTATACTTGACCAATAGAGCAGTTCTCAAAGATCTTCCTGGTAATGTTGTCAGCTCATGTTGTAGTTTGAATGAGAAATGTCCCCTATAGCATCATGTATTTGACACTTGGTCCCTGGTCAGTGGCACTCTTGGGAGAGGTTTTGGATCCTCTAATTAGTGAAGGCTTATGGAAGGAAGTATATTACCATGAGCAGGCTTTGCGATTTTAGAGCCTACCTCACTTCCCATTCCCTCTCTTTATTTCCTGTGTGTGACTGAAATGTGATTAGCCATCTTCCTGCTAATCTTCCTGGTTTTTGCTGCTATGCATTTCTTACCATTATGGACTTCCTCTGTAAAACTGTAAGCCAAAATAAACCCTCGCTTTAGTTGCTTTTGGTTGTGCCATTTTTATCACAGTAACAGAGAAGTAACTAATACAATGCTTAAGGAAGCTAACTGACTGGGAAATTGATAACTGACACCTAATCCACATTTCCTAGAGTGTAATCAGCACAGTAGCCACATTCACAGGAAGAAAAGTGTACATAGGTTCTTAATATTTCATATAAAAGTCATGGTGATGTTTGCAAACTCCAAATACATGAGGCATTGAGTCCACNTGGTCCCTGTTGTATGTCTAACATCTGTAATACTGGTATTCATACTCTTTTAAAAGTCGATGCAGACCACCATACAGAATAACCCATAAGGAATGAAAATTTGTGAAAGATTTCATTGTTTTAATCAAATAAATTTAACCCGGCAAATAAGAGAATGGATGGGTGTAGAGGAAGTGTGTGATATAGATTTTAGGTGTAGATAGTAAGCAATTCAGATATGTGATTGAAATTAGAATTATTTTGAAGAACGGAATTTGGGGAGGGATAACAGAGAATGAAATCATTAAAATTTGATAAGCTTCNTTGTTTCCTTGTGGCCCTGTTTTTATCTGTATGAACATCTGTATTAGATCCTTAGACTGCGTCTCTAGGATAAATTCCTCTGGGGTGNTATACATCCCATAATAGAGCTGATAGCAGAGGGCCCCCAACCTTCCACACTCAATCTTAACCTTGACTATGAGTCATCACCACTGCTGCAGATGATGCAACCACATGGTCCTGACCTTAATCCAACAAACATGGCGATATCAACGACACCACCTGGACAGAAGCATTTATGTCCCANATTTAAATTCTGGATATACAATAGTAGAAAATGACTGGCAAATTCATGGTTGCCTCTTACATTTACATTGCAATTGTGAAAGTTTTCTTTGATTAAAATGTTATGTTATAGTGTTGATTGCATACCATGAGAAAAAAATAGTAAGTACATTTGCAACTGGCCTTGTATGTCAGTCCGATGAGTCATTTAAGCAGAAAACATTTCCATAATGCAAGAATAACAAGAGAGATTGTTTTTGGACTGCTCCTGAGTCCGGGAGGAAAATTCATCTTCCCTGTAGGCTTGGTGTGGGAGAGATACTGCAGATAGTCACAGGTATATTGTTGCATATTAATGTACTGTCACAGACGTTTCTTCCACTGAAACAAATGGATACTCTGTACAGCTACTTTCAATTTACTATTCAAATTCTGATTTTTAACATGGTAATTAAATGTTCAAATGGGAAGGGAGTTACAATTCTCTCCAACAGTTCTGAAGTCTTCCAATTAAAATGAGTAACCTCTGTACAATGAGTCCTCTGGAAAAATATATATATATATATATATATCCTCCCCTTTTAAAATTTTCAAAAGAGAAGTAAAGGAAAAAGAGGCTTCTTAATTAGGAAACAAACTCTTTTCTAAATAAAACAAAAGGAGATTAAAAAGGAGTTTACAGTTAGGAACGGATCATTTGTTCTCCTATATAGTCTGACCTCTGCTTCCTTTCTGGNTGGTTGAATTTCAATAGAAGTAACTTTTATGTTGCTTGTTTAGCCTTAATTTGCTATAAAAACATAAACTGTGTCATTATTATTGATTAGGACAGAGCTACCAGGATGGCATGGAAAACCCATTGTATGCAGATATACAAATACGGATCATTATTTGAAGCAAGCTGGCTTCCATTCTACAGTATCAAATTTAGGGTAAAGTCATTAAAAATTAGCAAGAATGTGTTGTGTTGTGCCCTGTAATTTTAATCAAGGAATACAGTACACTTGGGCTTGATTTGATGACTTATTAGATAGAAAAAAATCCTGTTGCATATCTCTTTCCCATAGCCATTTAAACAGGAACCATCCAATAGGTTGTGCCTGCTCTCGGGACTCTTTTCCTCCTGTTGGGTTGCCATGTCCACCTTCAATATGAGAGCTTTTGCTTCTTCATCTTACTCTATTTTATTCTGTTATGCTTGTTTGTTACTCTTATAAGCCTTTTCTTTTCTAATGAAAGACAGAATGGAAGTGGATCCAGCAAAGTGGGGAGGTGGGGAGGAACTGGGAGGAGGAGAGGGAGGGAAACTCTAATCAAGATATACTGTAAGAGAAAAGAATCTATTTTCAATAAAAGAAAAAAGTGAAGAAAAAAGAAAAGCTATGAAAAAGAACTAATGGTTAACCTTGGTTATCAGCTTGACAAGCTTGGGAAGAGAGAGGAGTTGCATTCATCAGATTGGCCCATGGACATGTCTGTAGGGCATTTTCTTGATTCCTAATAGATGTAGGAAGATCTGGCTTGAGGTAGTTCCATCCCAGAGCATGATGAGCCTAGCTGTGTAAGAAATGTAGTTGAACATGAGCTGGGAAGCAAGCCAAGAATCATTCTTTCTCCATGGTTCCAGCCTTTAGTTCTTGTCTTGCCCTCTCTCAATAGTGAACTGTAACCTGTAAACCAAATAAATCCTCCACTCAAAAACAAAAGAAAATGTTGTCTTGTACAAGAAAGTGGATTCACATGATTTTATAGGAGGTTGGATTTCTCTTTTCTTATTATTTTATTTTTGTGAAATTATTGTTTTAATATACTCTTTGGCAGTATTACAAATGGGAGGGATATGGCCTGTACCTTTCTTTGCTTTCTTTTTTGTGTGTATGTGAGATTATAATTTAATTATGACATTTTTCCTTTCAATTTCCTCCCTCCAAATCCTCCTATACATCCCTTCTCACTTTTCTTCATATCAATGGCCTCTTTTTTCACTGTCTTTGCATGCATGTATATACATACATATACATTCCTTCGTATAACATGTTAAGCGTATGTAATGTGTGTGTTTGTATATACTTGTATGTGTTTTTTCAGGGATGATTGTTGGGCACTGGACAACCAATTGTTTTTCTTGGTTTCTTATGGTTCTGTGAGTAGGGTTGAGGCCTCATGAGCTTTTCTCCATCCAGTCTGGCAGGTTCATTGACATCATCCTTGTTCATTGATGTTTGCTCAGTCATGTTGGTCAGACTTTATAATTATACATTCTGATATTACTAGGAGACACAGTCTGACAGCAAACTCCCCGGTCCTCATTTTTAAAGGTGAATGGGATCAAGGGACTTATTGGAATCTTAATTGTGAGAGTGTGTAGTGGATGTAAAGAAAAGGATTTAGTTTCCAAATCTTTAGCTGGGGTACTACATTGTTCCTAAATGCTAAAAAACAAAACCCTCTGTGCTTGGCATCAAAAAGCAACTTAAAGGTAATTAAAAAAAAAACACAGAAAAATCTAAATCACTATAATAATGGTCACAGATTATTAAAACATAGAATAAGGAACATACACATGTAAGAGACAGGAGGGCCCAGATCTGTGCGATGTTCAGATGTTCTCTGTGTGTGGCACTTCAAATCATTGAACTTAACTACATGGATATCTGGAAAGTTAAATTTGATAAAAGACATGCAGAGACAGCAGATACCGGAACAAACTTAATCCGTGATCCATTGTTCAGGACCTATCTACAGAGTCATAAGGAGAAGTTGTCCTTTAGGCTTAAGGATTTTCTTAATTTTTTTAACTGAAAATATACTTAAATAGTTTTCCCATTTCTGCATTTCCTCTCACTAACCTTTCCCATGCACCCCCTCTTTCTCTCTCTCAAATCTGTGGCCTCTGTTACTTTAATTAAAGTCAAGTAAGGCAAGTGCTGAGCAGGCATTGTGATGTGCCATCCCCTTTTTTTTTCTAGAACATAGAAAATAAAGTCTACATGTTCAAGAGGCCCACTCTGTGCCAGAAAGAAAATAGAATTCTTATCATCTAGGATAAGAGATCAAGAGAACTGTACACAAACAGACATTGTTAAAGTAGTTCTTACTGCTTTTTGCCCCTCTGAATAATTTAGTTAATTTCACAGTTGCCTGTCTATGCAACTATTGTTAAAATATCTAGGTTTTGTTCTTCTTTGGAACTTCATTTCACTGCAACAGCCTCTAAAGCATATAAAATATATATGAGGGTGAGGAAGACAGTTTAGTCCATAAAATACTTGCCTTCCAAGCATGAGGACCTGAATTCGATCGCCAGAATCCAAATAAGAATCCACGTGTGATGTCACATACTTGTAATCCCAAGACTGGGGTGGTAGAGGTAGGCAGATTATGGGAGCTGGTGGCCAGCAGCCTACACCAGTTGGTGATCTCCAGGCCACTTAGAGACTCATCTCAAGAAAGGAAAAGGATAAAAAGGAAAATGGCACCTGAAAAAAGACACCTGAGCTTGTCCTCTGGCATCTACATGATGCACACATACAAACACACACATGTGCGGAAATACACACACACAGAAAATCACCTTAAATGCATTTTATATGTTTTGCTTCTTAATCTGCTGTATGTTTAATTCTGAGTCCCAGATATGAATGCCCAAGAGAGCAGAGGAAATGTTGTGCCTCAAGTGTATTCAACAGTTTGTTTGTACACAGTACTTGCCATGATTGGCGTTGGTAAATACTCCATAAATTCCAAAATATAATCGATTAAGTGTTGTAATAGTACATTAAATGCACCCTAAACATTTATAATGGAGTCGCTTTTAATCAAGAAAATTCTCATTACAACAAACTCCATCTTATCAGAAATCTGTGCAGACTAAACTGTACCTTTGTCATAGCACTTCCCCCAACTGATAGATCCATGTGATTATGAGATTATTCCTGACACAATTTCACACCAGTTCTCTGTCTCCTGTCCCTCTAGTAGCTGTGACTTTCCAACATGTGAACATGTGCTACTTACAACATGTCAGAAAGGAAACTTTAGTTGTCATAGTACATAGGAAATCCATTCTTCCTCACTAGTCTTATTTCTAAATGAANAGGCAGTTATCCTTCAAAATCACTTCCCCTTTCATGCTTCTGTCAACTACATAAAGAAAATGTAACCTCTGCTGCAGATAATCCATACAAAAGGAGATCCAGGGCTAGGAAGTAAGAGTGAGGTAAAGTCTACCTGATCCTTGTTTCTGATGCCTATCATCATCGTTAATACGTTGCAGACTGACTGGTAATACTTTGGTTTATAGAAAAGCTTTTAGCCATGGCTAGGAAAGACATGGAAGAAGTCTAGCCTAACCACTGTATGATTATCTAGGGATTTAAACACAAAAATAGCTAGAACTACTGNAGTTATAATCATCAGTCCTTGAAGATTGCTAACTCCCTAGTCTTTTGATGCAACAAGTTTCTATAGTTTGGACCAAAAGCTTTACATATACATTCATAAATATGCCTTAAACCTTCACTGAAATGATCCATATATATATATGATTATATATGTATATATTCATAATAATTCATAATAATATATATTATTGAATATGCTTCTAGAAAACTGTGGCATAATTTATTCCAAAACTTAGTTCTAGTAAAGATACAGTAGGAAGGAAAAGAGGAAAAGAGGGGAAGGGAGGGAGAAGGGAGGGCAGATTACAAAAATAAAAGATACAAACCACACAAAATGAAATAACTCTTAAAGATAACTAATATCTAATGAGCACAAGTCAAGAAGAGAGCAGCCCGTATGTTGAGATTTTAAGAGAGATTTTCCAACACAATTACAAGAAACTGTGCTAAGGATGATTATGTGAGAAAGGAAACTGAAGTCACACTCTTAGTTTCTTTCCATCCCCAAAACTTGAATTCTCTGTCTCACTGAAGGCTTTCTGGAGCTTTGGTTACCACTGTAGTGATGAGATGACTCTTCTAATCTCAAGACATTTGTAGGAAAGATCTCTGGAGATAGGTAAGTATGCTATGATATCCAAACAAAGAGTAGAAAAATATTCACCAGGCTAAAACTTTAGAGTATCAGACCATATCCTGTGACAAAGTGTAACCCTGTCAGCAAAACTGAATATCACAGTTAAAATTTGTTCACAATCATCACATGTAGTTTTATAAGATCAATAGACAACATGGTTCAATTAACCAAAATTTAAGAGTTCAGGAACTATACCTAATCCTGTGAATACCAGTAAGTGCTGTGGTCCATAAATCATTTCTTGGTCATAATGCACATGAGGGGCTACTTAAGAGGGTGATGAAGTGGAAAAATACCTCTGAATACCTTCATCATAAAGCAAAACATTGAGTAATTGCCAAAATAACCTGATTTTGTTTATGATTTGGTAGTTGATAAATTGATAATTGTGCCTTTCTGTAGTTCTACATTCAAATATGCTAGACATTTAAATGAATGCAGCANAGACACTTCCATCAGCAATATCCGAGTGCAATTTACTTTATACATACAACTTGTATTCTACATATCAGTGAACTTTTCAGTGCCTTGTATTGAGTTAATTCCTCACTAGCTCGTTCTGCTTTACTGAGTTGCAAACCTGTGTAGCATAAAACAGTTTCCAGACTTTCACCTTTTTTTTCCCCAAATATTGTCAACAGCTTCTGTTCCTCCAGGGTATGAAGGAAAGGTGTTGTGCATGCCTGTGGACATTCTGGCAATAAAGGCAACATAAAATTAGTTAAGGAGGAAGAAGGGAAATTGAGAGGTTTTCTATACTGCCTTTCCTAATCTAAAAGAAATCACTGGAGTCATTTACTTTCCATTCTCTTTACGATAATTGGCTCATACAACCCATCTCTTTTTCTTCAAATAGTGCTGCAATGATCAAACTAGATTGGATCTTTCTGTGGTTATTTCTGCTTATTACAAGAACAATTATTCAAATAACAAATGGGAAAATCGCCCATAAGCATGCACATCCAATCAAGTATAAATGCTGCTGCTCCATTAGTAATTGCAGATAGTATTTCAAATATAGTCTGTATTTTTGCAAGTAGCTTAGTATGTCAAATATTACATTCTTGACTAGACAAATACAATGCCAAACCAATTATAAAATAATGATGGAGGTGAGAACAAAATTATTATTAAATATAAATCTCTTAAGATACTTAGACAATGTTAACAGGCCAGACAAGTTTGGCAGTTTGGGATTGTGAGTGCATCATATCCATCCAGCATTATAACATGAAATGTTTTTATCTTGTATCAATATGAAACCTGTTAGCAGTGATCCTAAGAGTGCCACTGGGGGTGGGGTGCATTTATGATCAAATGGTGGAATGGAAAATTGGAAAAGAATAGAGAGACCTCTATTAGCTGGACACAAAGTAAACCCTCCCAACTGAGCACGATCAAAGTAGCTGGTTAGCTTTGAACACTCACTGTGCATCAAGTTTCAGCTCCTTTCTAAGGACACTATTGTAAAAGATACACAGATTTTACTTTAAAAATATGGCAGTCTAGTGGAGAAATAATTCAGTTATGATGAAAGAAGACAACAGAAAGAAGACAACATCCTAGGAGCTGCAGATTGAGTTTACCACCTGCTTACACCAAGAGAAATCATCACACTTTCAGGTGAAGAGCACCCTTCCATTCTGCCTTCTAGACCCAACCCAAAGTTGAGCTAGTCTAATTATCACAATATCTTAGCTTCTTATTGCTATATCACTCTACAAAACCACAGGTGAAAATCAGAGAACACTGCTTTTAGCTTGCCAGAAAATTCACAAAAAAAAAAAAATAAGATTGAGAAAAACTAAGAGTAAAGAAATTTTAGGGCCAAATTATTTTTGTGGGTTTCAGTATGTAGCAGTCATTGTAGGTGCACAGAGATATTGAGAAAAGAGGGGAAGATAANAGTGCAAAAGAACATAAATTATTCAAAAGGAACAAGCACACCGAATCTGAGTTCTCATGAGCCATCTACTTCTTGGGTACAGACAGAGTGTTAGAATATGCAAGCTTAACCCTCATTTCCCTTGGTGGAAGACGATTTTACATAGAACAAAGTATGTGTGCTTTGACTTCTTAGTTTCAAAATGATAAGGAAAGCCTAGTATGTCTACCTAGATTCATAAGAACTCTCAACTTTGGGAAATATTTGGAATTCTGCTAGAAGCCGTATAACTCCCCTGAGTACTGCAGGTATAAAATTCTTTTACTTTTGACTTCAAGATAGCTGCAGAATCCTTGTAACCATGCAAGGACCCAGCTATGGGTTACTAACTTGTCTGCATTTGCATCTTTAATTCCTTAAGGTGACTTAAAGACAAATTTCAGCTAGATACTATATGTATAGAGCGTTCTCAGCACCACGTAGAGACAGATCACTGTCTGTATCCTAAGAACTTAAGAAACATTACAATGGGAAAGATTGATGATCATTTAGTATGTATTCAATTCGTAAGAGTAATTTCAACACATGTTGGGAGATTATGAGAAATACCCCCTGATTCCCTTTTCATCTAAAAATATTGCAGTTTATACACCAAATACAGCTAACCTCCTACGAATCCAGTTTCTGCCTCTGCACAAAANATATGAATATGCCCAAACTTGTTTGAACTGTGGGGGGAGGGGTGATTAAGAAGAATAAAAAGAGAAAAATGAGCCCAACGTAATGTCATCAGACTTTGCACTCAGCATCTTTTCCATACAAGGAACACAGCCCTCTTTTCAACTTCGATAGAGTAAAGATGTATAAATACCAAAGTCAACTCATTGTAAACTGACAGCACCAGATACAAGAAAGCCATCAAGTGTTCATCAGCTTAAATGTTTATTACTAAAATGTATCACTCAGAGGAAGCAAACACACATTAAAATATGTGTGTCTCATAACCTGAATAAAATAAAAATTCAGGGAAGCACTTTCAAATAATGGCTTACTAGAGGGTTAAAAAAATGTGTTAAGAATAAAATTTTCATGGGACAAGGTTGTCCATTTAACAAGTATGCCTATATTATTAAAATGAATGGATTTTCTTCCTGGAAAATTTTCACACATCAATAGTAGCATAAAGTTCAGTAATTATCCTCTCTCTTCAATCCCCCAACGCCGTGAGGCAGTAATTCTATGCCAAGGTGTAGAGCAGCTGGGAATTGAGCAGAAATGAAGCACATCTCACATAGGTCATGAGATGAGAATATCTTTTGCCCAAGTGGAAAGCACTGGGAGGAGATGGGGAGACAAAAGCTTCCAGAGCAAAAAAAGTCATTGTTACAGCGGGTCTTTCAAATTGTTATCCCTACTTTAAAATGAAAAAAAAAATCAAATTCTCATACATTCAAATAGTCCTTTATAAAGTCGTTTTTTCTGATTTTTGAAATGTTTCTTATCATAAAACAATCAAGGTTGCTGGTTAAATACTAAAATGACATTGCATCAGTTTGAGGATATTAGTTCAGGTCTAATAAAATTTTAATAGAAATATGCTTAATGACTTTAACTTACTGCACAATAAATAGTACTCTGCAGGATTTGATGGTATATGACTCGAGAAAAGATTATTAAGAAGACATATAATGTGCTTTTGTGAAAGATATTTGCAGGAAACCATTAGATGATACAGAAAATCAATAATACCCTAGTGCCAATTTCAGCAACATTAAAATTACGGTGCTCGTTGATATTTATGATGATAGAGCTACCAAATCATTTCATTATTATCTTTCACTACACTGACATTTTTCTTTGTTATCTGGAATCACTTGCAAAATTTGATCAGTTCTTTTTAACGTGCTTTATAGATGGTCCTGTTTCTAAATAGCTCTTCTCAAAAGGAAGAATTTTAACTGTCTATTCTTTCTACTTCGGTGTATAAACCAANTGCCAAAGCTCTTTCTTTTTATGGGAAGCATAATAATTGTAAAATATTAAGACTTTGAGAATGGATCTAAGCAGAACCAAATAAATAGAAATTAATAAATGGTTACTCAGCTTTCTTCTTTCCTGAAGGGGGAGGTGAGAAGAATGATCTAGCCTCCTTGTCTCACTGCTTTAAAACTGAAATCCAAACAATAATGAATTAACCAAGAGTAAAATTCTATATCAGGTACAAATAAATATCTTGAGTTTCATCCATGTCCTTCTCCAAAGTCAAGCAAATTATCATACAAACAGGACTATAAAGTTTATATTTATTTGGCTTCTGAAATAACCTTATAATTTTTAACCTGCTAGAATATTATCTCCAAGGGAATTTAGATTAATTGGTGGAATTAAAACAGGAAATAATGAATGGTGAAATGTTGTTAGCACCATTTGTTGGCTTGGTNCTCTGGATATAAAGAAAGCCATTTAACTGCATAGCAGTTACCAGGCTCCTTGAGGAAGGAGACAAGGAGACAGACACCTCACCAGAAGGCTGTCTGCCATTACTGTCTCTGATTTGCAGAGGACAAAGAAAGTTCAATGATTTCCCAAACTCTGAGCTTCTTGAGGTGTAAAATACAGAAATAGTAACTGCCAGAGGCAGAGTCATCTCCCCGATAGCTCCTGTGAACTGTGAAGTCTGTGTCAGCAGTGAAAAGCTGGGGGAAATCTTCCAGATTTAAGTGCATGTGAAAGGTCTATGACTCATGCTGTACTGGGGGTGGGTGTTGTGTGTGATTGTATTTGTCCAAGTGTATGTGCATAAGAAGGCCAGAGAACAACCTCTGATGTCAGTCCTGTGGTACCACTCATCTTGTTTTTTGAGACAGGGTCCCTCACTGCCCTAAAATTAGCCAATTAGACTAAGTCTGGCTGGCCAGCAAAGCTAAGGGATTGCTCTGTCTCTGCTTTCCCGGATCTGGGATTACAAGCATGCACCATCACTCCTAGACTTTGTAGTTGGTTTTGGGGAATTGAACTCAGGTTCCTATACTTGCAAGGCAAGCACTCTACCACTGAGCCAGCTCCCTAATGCATACTATACCACAGTTAATTCAACACCTCACCAGACACCTCATATACATATATACATGTTCATATACATATATACATGTTCATATACAACAATACATATAGCAACAACAACAATAGTAAAAGTCTAAGAGAAAAGTTTGTGTTGTGTCCACTTCTACTGAACTCTGTTCCAGAAGACAAATCTCCTTCTTGTGATGACAAGCTTTCAGAGGGACCACAGTCTCTTAAGCCATGGTCACTGATAATATTTCATTTTGCCTTAAAATTTCTCCAACTTACTCTTCCAGAGCAGTGTATCATTTTTCATAATCATGTAGAGTTCTCCAGACTTCATATTCCAGGTCATTCCAGATGGTTAAATACAAAGGTTTGAAATACATGCTACCATCACTATTAAAATTTTCTTCTAACTGACAGACTTTTTATTTATCAGTCCTTGAATAACATTAAATCAGACATTGGCAATATCCAAAAAAAAAAAAAATGGAGAGAAGCACTTTCAGTTTGATATGGGCTCAAGGGTTTGTTGCTAAATAGATCTACATTCCTAGTTCTGTCAAAACCTACCACCAGTGTCCAAAGGAGTCTGATTTATTTCCTAAGTGAAATAGGGAATTCACTTATAGAAGTATGACCAATCATCTCTCAGATTAATCTCTGTTATGACTCTTAGGGCTTTGAATAGATTGCCAACCCCTTAGCAAGCCTGTAACTATTTGTTTAAACTTCATTTACTAATGACTATTTAAATTTCTTCATTCGGATTTCCTTAATTTTTATTTATTTTATATGTATGAATGTTTTTCCTGAAGTATGTATGTGCACCACATGTGTTCCTTGTGCATTGAGTTCTGAAAGTATTGTGTCCCCTGGAACTAAAGTTATGAATGGCTATCAGTAAGATGTGGGTTCTAGAAACTGAACCTGGGTCCTCTGCAAGAGCCATAAGTGCTATTAACTACTAAGCTATTGGTCCAGCCCTTCCTTTTATGTTGAATGTAAATTTACTGAGTTTTCATCAGAAAATCAGAGTATCATTTTNAATTTCTCTACCATGTATGCTGAACATGAAGTTTCCCAAACTGCCCTGGCTGACCTTCAGAGAACTAGGTATGACAGCCCCTCATACTGACATCACATCTTAGTGAGCAAATCATCTCTGAGCATCACTCTCTTAACAGGCATGAATCACTGTATGCAAAACAGGAAGATAATCATGTTCAGCTTAAAAGCTAATCACTATTGTTACCTTGTTTTCATTTTCTCCTGCCTCCTCAGTAAACTCTTTCTTGATTATTTCCTTTTTGTAGAGTATATTCAATCTGTTTCTCTCTCTTTTATTCTATATGCACTTATTCAGAAAATATTTGAGTCCCCATACATACTTTTTCTTCTTTCCAATATAGAAAGTTTTCATAAATGGAGAATATGCTTCTACTCAATACATTTTTTCCCATTTCTCATCATGAATCCACTCAAAATCTCAAATTTATTNCAGAAACAAGTTTTANAAAAGTATTAGTACACTCTTTTCTGTTGAGCCTAAATATGTTTCAGGAATATCATGACATTTTCAAAATAAATAAAGTTATTGGCCACTCGTAAGTGATGAAATGTCTCTGTCTGTGTTCATCTCCTGTATGTTAGTGCTCTGGACCCTTTGAATTAGCTAACTCTTTTAACTGCTATCTCTGTATCATGGAATTGTAGAGGTTCTTTCTGAGTGACATGAACACAGCACCATCTGCAAGCCAAATTCTTGAACCAAACCTTATGATACTATGACTTGGACTTCTAGCCTCTATAATTGTGGGAGAGGGGATTTATGTTAATTGACCCAGGATGGCTAGGCTTAAGACTTTTGATTTTCTGTTTGGTTGGTTGGNTAATTGGATTTTTGGTTTGGTTTGGTTTGGTTTGGTTTTTACTTTCTGAAGTTATAAAAGCTATACCCATCCAGTAGATACTTATTCTACGGTATTCAATCATTTTCAAACTAGAGGCATGTGGTAACATGCTCTTACCATGCTGAGCAGCTGCTGTGATCATAGGGGTAAGCCACTAACATCCTGTGGCATCCTATGTTGCTAAATCATGATATTCTGTTAACTAGGTGTACTATGACATTTTCAGCCAATGATGAAGTTATTGGTATGTAGGTTAACCATGTCAGGAACACCTACATTTGTCATAGCATGAAACTCACATGGTTATCTAAATCCATCCATGTACCAGCATTGTAGTGATCACAAACTAAATACTTGTTAAAACTTAAATGCATTCCATTTTATTGCTTCTCATGTTTAGATCTCATAACTAAATGCAGACACATTCTACTAACCAGATATATAAACCAGAAATCTGGAATTTCTCATTGATAGATTGAATTTCTATAGACATTTTTATCCTATTTGTTTCTCAAATAGTGTTAATTTTACAAATACATCANCTCTCCTTTTCCATATTATTATTTCTCACTGAAATATTTCAAGACCTCCTTGTGGTCTCCTGTGTTGTTCTGCTATAATCAATCCTTCACACTCAGCTAAAATGTGTTCACAAAATGCAAATTTTATGATGTCATCTCTTGCCATAAATTTTTCAATGGCTATTCTTCACCTACAAAATAAATCCCAAGTCTTAATTATGGCAGAAAATGCCCTCTATGACCCAGTGACAGCATTCAACATCATCTGCCTTTCCCAATCTCTACTGCCAGCAATCTGAACCACCAGGGAGTTTGAGTGCTTGACACTTCTTCCCCCATGCCTTTGTACAGCCTTCTGTTCTTTACACACAAAACTCTGTTTTGTCCTTCAAAGGTGATACAAGCAACACATGTGGAAAGCCTTACTGAATGTCAAAGGAAGCCTGACTTGGGTTCCTTTCAAATGAGTGAGAACACAAAGCATTGAGTGAATGTTGATCATTTGTTGCATTAGACTATCAAGAGATTCCTTAGTCGTGGGTCTAAGTCATTAGTTACAGAGTCTTTAAAACCATGTATTGATGAATTCTAAGGGTCTGATATTAGTTCAAAATGCAAGTGAATATGAAAATGTATGAATGAGTGAGTGAATGAGTATATTTTTGGGCTTGTTAAATTCCATGTACAATAAGTGCAGTGTTATGTTCTGAGCTTGAAAGAAATTTAGATCACTATTTTCAGATAAAATATTATCAGTTATTAGATAATCACAGCTCTTACTTAAAAATACATGGCTACATCCCTAAAATTAATAGTGTATTAAATGGTATGGTCCTTGTTAGATAAATGTATTTCAATGTATCATACACAAATTAAGAAACAAGTAAAAATCTTGATAAATGGTTTTCATTTTCTTGGGAAGTACTACATATACAATTCATGGTAAGCAAGCTCATTTTCTTATAACTTGTCCTTCCCCAGCATTTCTGATGATTTAAAAATACAATGTCTAAAGTGCTTCCAAGTCCAATTATTGATGACACGGGGGAAAAAGAGAAGTGAGGCATTCAAATGGCTATACTCCACAGAAGAGCTGAGAATAGTACCTTCCACTAACAAACTTGTGAGAAGTAACCAGTTGTGTTGAAAGACAGACCTGAATCCATAAAATCATAGTGGGTGAAATTGAGTCCTGATTAAATAAGCATTCTGTAAATCCACTGGGTAATTGCTTTGGGGGAAAATCAAGCTAGTACATGATTACAGTAAGTTGAAAACTTGTTCTTGTCTCAGAGATCCTAGCAGTGTTCATGCTGTTAAGGTTTAAGCACAGGGGCTGACTCTTGCCATCTTTGGAACTCTATAAACGCCAGATTCATAGGAGAAAGGGTGTAGAACTTAAAGAGGAAACAATAAAGACGATGCTACCAAGAAAACAACTGTAAGTAGAAACACAAAACACTTCCATGACTGGCTTTAGGGGCCCTAGGAATATTCAGCCAGCTTGGAATAAATCAGTTTCAATGAAGAATAAACTGATACACCCAGAAATTAAAATTCATGAGAACCAGAGAAGAATAAGTAAGGTGAACAGATCCCAGGTTTGTTCCAAATAGTCCATATTCAGTTAGTAATTGTGAAATAGTTAAGGTTAGAGGTGGATCTGATGTGCAGTTTCCAGAACCACCTACATACATACAGAAGTATGCATAAAGATAGAATACTAAACAGAGGTCATATTAAATTCTAAAAATTTAGTATATAGAAGATGGAACATAGGATGTCTTTCTCCCAGAGTCAGGTAGCAAAAAACCAGATGAAGTCAGTCCATTTCGGGGGCATCACCTCCCTTAATTGTATGTGGTTAGTAAGGCTTTGATTTTAACATCCAAAATGCTAAGACACTCCAAAGGCTAGCCTCTGTGCAAAAAGACTGCAATATGCATGATTTATTTAATTCCTAAGTTTCATAANGCAGGCTTAAGGTTTAAAAGATTAAAGCTATTTCCAGGTCAGTAAACATATGTACAGCATGTGTTATTTTCAGATTCATGGAACTAATCAGCAGTCCATATAGCTTAATCAGTGTTCCATCTTTATCCTTTATTGGGAGCATAATCATTAATTTGTGGGGCATTTTTGTTGAACTGTCAGTGCAATAGGTGGCTTTTATGAATTGAAACCAAGGCTGATTTTCCATTCCATTTTTTTTGAAATAATAAGCCTTATCAGAACAGAACACATGCACTGTGTTACATTTAAACTTCATTATGATTCTTGCATATTAACTCTGATTGTTAGGGAGATCCAGCCTTCGCAAAACATCTTTTTTCTTCTGAACTAGCATCAGAATGTGTGCTGCATTCTCAGTCCTCTGCAATCCTCCAATTACAGATGATTCACAACTATAAAACTTGAACTGTGCTTGCCAGTTTTTTGTCAACTTTATACAAGCTAGGGTCATGTGGGAAGAGGGAACCTCACCTAAGAAAATGCCTTCATAGGTTGGCCTGTAGGCAAATCTGTGGGACATTTTCCAGATTAATGTGGCAGAGTCCTGCCCAGTGTGGGTTGTACCACTCTTGGGCAGATGGTCTTGGGTTGCATAAGACAGCAGACTGAGCAAGACAGGGTGAGTAGTCCAGAATGTATTGTTCCACGACAGCCTCTGCTTCAGTTCCTACCTCCAGGTTCCTGCCTTGATTGCCCTCCATGATAGACTATAAGCTGAAATAAATCCCCAGGCGGCTACTTTTGATTGTGGTCTTTATTACAGCAATATAAACCTAACTAAGACATGCATATTTTATCCCTCACAACTGTTCTACTCTATTTGTAGTTATAAACACTATTTATCGATAGCTTTTATACTCTAGAGAGATAGGTTATTGCTCAATATTGACCTACAGAATTTGTGCAGTATTTGAATGCATTTTCATTCACATTAGAACTTCTGACACTTGACCCACTTATATATAGCTTTAGAGTTACACTTGTAAGGTAATAGTGCTTACTAAAATATTTATATTGCTCTTCCACATTAAACCCTTTGGAGCACTATATGTGGCAACAAATATGCACAGACACCATGATGAGGCAGTTAGACAGCTTATATAAACAGTGACATTTCCATATTGTATATATTTTCATTGTGTGTAAATTATTCCATCTGGTAGCCTACCCTGAGGCATCATTTTATCACCCTGCTTGTCCCTTAAAGTTTCTTGAGACTTTTATTGAAAGAAACAATGAAAATGCTAATTAGTTATATTTTTCATCATAATCCTGTTTTATACCAAGTATCGTTCTCTTTTTTCATTCCTGATACTATACTTCCAGTGAGTTTCATTGCCCCAAAGCTATCATGTTTCCACTTCTAATATTGTTTTCTCTTCACAGGCTTTAATAACTACTTTTTAATGGATTCTGTTTCCCTCAGAGGCAGGCGTTTTTAAGAATTCAGTTTATATGGGGACAGGATTAGAAACTTCCGTATGGCATTGGGAATTTCTCTCCTTGGAAAATTAAAATGCCTTAATCTTTTGACTGAGAGGAACTGAAATGATTCCTTTTTAAATGAGACACNTGGGATTTGAAAGGACCACAAAAGAAGACAATCATGCATGTATTTAAATTCACAGACAGAATATTTTGTTTTATGCACATAAATATGGTAGCTCTTTCCTTTTTCCCCCCTAAGCCTGGCTAAAAAGCAATCTGTTTAACCAAGCACTTGAGTGGCAGTCCTGCTGTTCTAATGAAAGTAATCGTGGAGCCCAAGTCACANGCATGCCTTTCTAAACAGAAGAAAAAAGACCTCTCCATTTTTTCCACTTCCCTAGTTCCTTTAGTCATGAAAAGTCTATTTCTCAACTGAATTAAATAATGCTAAGTTCAATACAAAAAAGAGCTTTCATTTAGTCACTTTCTCATTTAAATACACATTGCTCATGTCCCTAATACTTGCACTGGATGATGGAAAGACACAAAGAGTCATCTCTTCATACATAATGCAGTTATTGATAGAATATGGGAAGGAGGAAGCCGGACAGTGTTTAGACTCCCCGTACAGGTAGATAAGGGAAATAAAAGTGGAAATGGCATTTGGCTAGAGACCTGATTAATTTGCATAAGAATAGTTGTCTCTTCTACAGGGCAATTTAAGAAANCAGCAACCAACCAACGTCAGAAATGACAGGCTTCCTCTACCAAACTTCCACCACCCAAAAAGGAGCTGAGGGGACACTTGCTAGAATTTGAGGGTGAAAGAATTATGATCCCTTCCTCCTTGCTAGCTGACTGGGAAGGCAATGTCAATGTAAAAAGGATACTCTTCCTCCCTCCCTGAAAAATGCACCAATATTTCTCATGTGTGTGTCTGACAGCCTGCCTTGTATTAGTTACTAACATGTGCATGTTGGATTACATGTAGCAGCTTCTGACTTTACACATTGTGAAGACACATACCAGAAACAATACAGGTATCTTGCCTCACAACAGAAAGTACAACTTATACTTAGTGAGTAAGTTAAAAAAAATACAAGGCAAAAAACAGCATATGTTCAATGCCACATGATTGGCATCTTGGGTCAAATGCCACATTTGAGGTCTTCACTAGTCAACTGGACCAGCTTATTACCCTAGCTTGCCTATTATTACCCCTGACTACTCACTCACCTTCTTAAAAGAAAGTCTTACTGCTGTGTTCTACTACAATAAATATTAGTATATAGTAAACCTAATCAAGTAGTATGTCCAATACTAGTCCTTGAAATAATTTGGTTTTTCTGCTGCTAAAAAATCCTTTCATTAGAATTTTCCTGAAATAAATTTGCCTGACTCTGTAAATATTTGTTGAATAAAGAAATTAATTGACAAGTTTGGAATAGTTAGATTTAAAGTATCCAGATAAATTTAATTAATACTCAACTTTAATTTTATATAAATTGGGTGTAGTGTTTCAAATTCACTAATTCCCAAATACTAGATCAAAAGAAGTGGGTCCCCTGTGCTTTTCATATGACATGGTAGAGTGGTACAGGATATTAGGGCAAGTGTTGGACTCTTAATTGATTAGTACTCTACCACATAATTTTATAGTTCACATCCAAGGACTGAGATTATTTTATCACTTTTCAACAACTTATTCATGCACAGTACATCCTAAATACATGTAAACAAATAGTTCACCAAAGAAGACTCATTGCAAATGGCTTTTGGGAAGAATGCAGAGTCCCTGAAGACTGCTCATTCTGAGTGTGGGTTAGTAGCAGGAGTCCCATATCTCTGCAGTTCCTAAATAACTGGAGAGTTGTGGACTTCTCAGTTCCTTTCTTCATAGATCAGGTGTGGGCACAGATTATTATACTCTAGCTCAAATGTTTCCATTTTTTTTTTT
>LZPO01098291.1:0-15561 GCA_001675575.1 Neotoma lepida
AAAAAAGTAATAATTTATTAATTCTTTGAGAACTTCTTCCCCTAATTCCACCCAGATCCACTCCCTACATTCTTAGCCATTCCCAACTTCATGTTATTTTTTTGTCTCCTAATAATACACTGAGTCTAATTTGTATTGCTCAACTCATGAATGTGGGGGCCATCCACATGATTAACTACCAGTGGCCACATCCTTAAAGAAAACTACTTTTTCCTTCCCTCAGAAGCCATCAAGAGTTCCTCCCCTCATCAACTAGGGGTTGGGGCACAAGCCCCTCCCTGTACCATGCTAGAAAACTGACTGGCTGGATCTTATGAAGATCTTGTTCAGGCAACCACGGCTACAGTTGAGTGCATCAGTACTGCTTTGTCCAGAAGACACCAGGTCACTACAGTCCTCCTCTGACCTCGGACTCTTACAGTCTTTCCACCCCTCTTCCATAATGGTCCTTGAGATTTGGTGAGGATCAGGAGGATGATATGGATGGCACATTTGTAACTGAGCACTCCATTCACTGACATTTATTCTCTGCACTTATATCAGAGAACACGTGTTTAACACATTTCTAGCTAGCTAATAGTTAAAGTATTACCAAAGGGAAAATTATTTATGAAACATAAGCATTTAGCAGTCCTCGAAATACTTACCTGGTGTCAGGTGNAAAGCCCCTGGGAGCCACTGAACACAGACAGGGGATTGCCATGACGCTGACGTTCAAGAACTGCCCTTGGATGGTTTGCCATTGACCACCAGAGTCTAAAGAAAACGGAAGTGGCTGGTTACTTTCTCTCCCCAGTCACTAGCACTGGATAGGGCTCCAGTACATTCATTCTGACTTACCAGATTCTGGAGATCCCTGTGTTTTCCTAGAGGTAACAGAAACAAAAATATGTCAGACATGTCCAAAGCTAGCCTCTACTAAACATGGGGAGACTGAGAATCCATAAATGCATGTGTAAAACGTTCCTTAATGATTATCACTTAAGGTATAAAGGTATTATAAGGAACAATTTTCATTTCTTAATGAATGGAATTCTTCCTCAATGTTGCTTTAATATTTAAATCCCATGTTACTCCAAAAATTCTCATAAGGACCAAAACTCATGGTTGAGGCTCATGGCTGTACCCAAAGTCTGGATCATGGCAGGCACTCAAATAAGTGTTGGATGGATAGATTTGTGGATGACTGGCTGTCTGACTGTCAGTCTGGAGGGATGGTTGCTTCTGAAGACAGGAGGTAAACTCCATGTTTACTAGAAGATGTAGGAGTATATATGATTCTATATTCTTCATTAGTACTTGAGAAAACAGCAAAAAAGCACAAGTCTAATAAACTGCTTATATCAAAGTAGTTTATTTTTTGAAGAGAAATAAAGAGGTACAATGNTTAAGAACACTGACTGTTCTTGTAGAGGGCCCACATTCAGTTCCTCTCACCTCATGGCAGTTTACAATTACCTGCAACTCCAGTTTGATCTGACACCCTCTTCTGGCCTCTGTGGGCACCAGACATGTATATGATACATACATGCAGGCAAATCACTTATACATATTTTATTAAAAATAAAAATGAGTAAATATATCAACATTACACAGAGCTTTTATTTACCTTTCTTGTTCATCCTGAGAGCAACCAGCTGGTAAAAATGATATTTTGCAATCCTCTGGCCTAAATAATGAAATTCATAATTAATAGTCATTGACATTAGGATATAGAATTTTTGCCTTAACAAAAGCACTTACTGAAGTTTGGCCAATGCTTTGAGTACAGCAAAGTCTCTCCGCCGACTAGGGGACATCCATCGGTATTTCTCTGCCAGAGCCAAAGTCCTTCCACCAAAGCCAAACATGGCTGAGAACCCAAAACGAAGAAGCTTGCCAGCAGAGCTAAAGGTGCAGACATCGACTGACTGTATGTGACCTTGAATGGTGTATTCAGTCCACCAGTTAGTGGTTACCACAGCAGACATCAGAGAGAATGTTTTATTTACTTAAGGAATATTGCCAGGTACCGTACGTCATACTTACTACCCTTGTTTTCTCTTCATCTATCTTTACTATAACAACTGTAAATGCCACTTTCAACTTTTCCAAGTGATGAGCAAAGAAACTCAAATTAGTAAATCTTATAGCCTTGCATATGATGCCAAAGTAGATGTACCAGGAAAACAGAGTTAATATTTGTTTTGCATTGCATTTATTTGAACTTGAATGCTATCACAGGATAATTTGTGACCTGCAGGTATTCCCTGGTAGTTTTCCTCTTCTGACAATATGATATTAATCCTAAAATCCTGGTGCAATCGAACAATAGTGCAGATTACATATGTAAATGGTATGCATGGACTTTTTCCATTGTGTTTTAAAATTGTGATTTTGAACACCATTACTATATTTTTCCATCAAGATTATAGTAAAACTTCAATTATTGCTCTTTTCAAAGCAAGTAGTTGAAATGAAAGACAATTTAGCTAGAAGATGACTTGCCTTTGAGCTTTAGTCAAACATTTCTATGCTTAGAGACAAAGAACTTACCATTCTTAGATAAGACTGACAGAAACACAATAGTTACTTATATGAATAAAAACTTCCTTATTCTACCTGGACCTCTCTAGAAGAATTCTTACCCATTATAATGTGCATAGTTGCAGTCACCACATGAGGAATTCCACAAAGAGAATGTGCCAATTCATTCGTAGATCCTGCCAAAACAATTGTGAAATACAAATCAGTAGAGTCTGTGTTTTAAATTAACATGTGCTCTTATTACACATAACCACAAACATGTAATGTTCAGATGAAAATTAATGGAAGTTTATGACAGAAAAGTTGATTTAAAAAAACATTAGAAATACAACTTTCCATTCACAGCACAGATAAATGTCAAATGTTTGCAGAACTGTCAAACTTTTAAATGATTTAAAAGTTATACAATCTTCTTCCCTTGCCCCTCAACACCTGCAGCTGGTGGGGGACCTGACCCAAACCCTCACCAGCTGCAGCATTCGGGAGAATGGGGCCTCTGCCTCGCATGGGCAGCACAGCAGAGTAGACAGGAGTGCAAGTGAGCCACCCCTGAGGCCTGAGAGGGGCATAGCCAGTATAGCCTCCCTTGTCTACAGTGTGGTAGTGGGGAAGAGGGAAAGATGCCTTCCCCTCTTGCCCCTACCGCCTTTAGTTGGTGAAGGAGCTGACTCCTTTACCAGATGCTACACTTGGGAAAGCGTGCCCTGCATCTTGTCTGGGCAGCACAGCAGAATTGACCCTGTTGAGGCGGACACAGGTAAGCCAATCCCGAGAATGTGAGCATGGGAGACCTAACCCCACCCCTCATCTGCTATGGTGGCATGGGTGGGGGAGAGATGCCCATCAATGTCTGAGGCAGGAGGGAGAGCTGGCCCTAAGGCTATAAGAGCAGGAGAGCTGCTCCTGTCCCCCACCAGCTGTAGCACTCAGTAGAGCAGGCCCTGCACCTCTCCTGGGCAGCACAACAGAGCTGACCCTGTTGGTGGGGGTGTCAGTGAGCCAGCCCCAATGTTATGAGCATGGGAGAGCTGTCCCCATTACTCATCTGTCACGTGGCAGTATGGGCAGAGGAGAGATGATCCTCCCCTACCACACTCCCCTTGCCCATCAACGCCTGAAGCAGGTGGAAGAGCTGGCTCTGAGGTCGTAAGAGCAGGAGAGCTGTTTCGGCCTGTCATCAGCTGCAGCACTCAGGAGAGCAGCCCCTACACCTCACCTGGGCAACACAGTAGAGCTGTCCCTGAAGGTGTAAATGTGGGAGAACCAATCCTGAGGACATGAAAGCGAGAGAAATGGCCCCTCCCCTTGTTCATTGCTGCAAGGGGTGAACTAGCCATGGCAATTCTGGAAACCTTAACCTGGTGGCAAGGACAGGGGTGGCAAGGGACAGGGTCAGCTGATGGGCTGACCAACCCTGCAACTACCCAGGCCCAGAACCAGGGTTGTGTGTTGGCCCACACCACCATCCACCCCATCTGTGAACTCCTAGAGCACGGGATGGGGTAGGGGTGGGAGGTCAGTACTGCAGACCCAGGACTGCATGATCTCCATGACACAGGGCAGCAACAGGATGTCCAGGAAGAGTCCCAGTGTGGGTCCAGTGTTGATGGTATATCAGAGACCAGGGGCCTCAAACCAGACCAATAATTCTTTGTGATGAACACCTACATGTAAAAATCTATGGTTTACTGTGACTCACTGTTTCACACTGTAGCTTCCAAGACAATATTCTTCCTTTCTTCCTTTGTTTTTCCCTTTCTTCTCTTAAATTTATTTTGTTTTATTTTTTGGGGGAAGGGGGATGGCTGATATGAGGAGACATNATGCGAAAGACACAAAGAATAAATAAAAACAAAGTTAAAAAATAAAAGTTAGAAAATACCACAAAATATTAGAAAATTGGGCTGGGTATATCAGCCCAGCAGTACAGTGCTTGCTAGCATATGTAAGGCCTCTCTCAGGTATCACAAACTAGAGAATAGTTTATTGACTCATAGCTATTTTGATCATGATATTTATGTTCTCCTCTCAAAATTACAATTATATAGAAGCTTACTCCATTAAACTTTAATGTATAAGCCTTTAGCTTCTATACAAAAATGGGCACTAACAGCAGAAGAATGTCTGTATTGAACAAAGACAATTGCATAGATATATAAATAAGAAAAATTCAATCAATAATGAAAACAAATATATTATCATTTTAAACTCTGACAGGCATGTTCAAAATACATTCTGTGAATCTTAGAGGTAAACTCTCACTTCAAATGGGTTTCCTTTCTATATCTGAGAGAAAAACTGTCCCATGTGAGGAAAATACTTGATTATTGCCATCTAAAAATGTGTATACAAGATATAATTTCTGATTTTCATAATCATTGGGCTAATCTAAATACTCTAGGATTCCTCCATCTACTCACTGAAGGGAAAAGGTCCCTAGTGAAGGCCCTGTGATATTTATGTGTGACCAACATCATACAGGCTTGCTTCCAAAGGGGGAAGTAAGCAGTCCTCCTCTCCAGGCCAGTAAAAACATTGGAAAGTATGAGAAGAGGGTACATTGGGCAATCCCCTGGATTTGGTTAGCCAGGAGCAGCTCTGTGACCATGACCAAGTGCTTCATTTGTGTCTCCTGCAACTGTGTCCTGTGATATTCAGTTGCACCTCAGCTACTGCTACTGTCAACTAAGATGTCAATGAAATAAGCATTATATAACTAAGCATTAAACAATAAGCCTATTTTAATCATTAATGATAAATAACCCTAATTAAACCAGAACTCTAGCCATAACAATACGCCACCAAAGCTCACCTCACTAACTGCTAAAGTCATTCTGACTGACTCACCAAAAACAATTTATGTCCTGACTCTAATTACTTAAAATATGGCAACATGACTGCTTACATTCTCAAAAAATGGATTATGGATGTTTGTCTTTGTTTAGGGGGTTTGGTTACAAATCAGCAGGAAGTAGCCTAAAAAACTATGCCCACATTCCCAAAAAAATGGATTATGGATGTTTGTCTTTGTTTAGGGGGTTTGGTTACAAATTGTTATTGGTCATAGTCCATCTCTTTCTAAAAGAAGAAAGGGAATATGACATACAAATGATAAAAAGGATAGCTTATTGGATCTACTTTAATCCAAAAAACAACTATTAATCTCACATATTTTATGTTATTATGGATTTCAGTTTATTGATACAATTTTAAAGTTAATTTTGTTATACTGTATACATATTTCTATTCTTGTTTAAGGTATTATATTTATGCAACTCATTTAAAATTCTAATATAATTAATAAATATAGATTAATAATTATCTATGACAATCAAATTTATAGTCATGTTAGTTAGCTTTTCTAGATATACATAGATATATTTCAATTAGGTAGGTAATTATCAAATACTTCAAAAACCTACAGAATATGGCATTTAAAATGTTTTAAGAACTTAGACTTTACTGGACATTGAGTCATGTCTGCTCCTGGCAGCATCAATCTAATCCAGATAAGAAGATGGGCATCGATGAAACTCCATATGGAGTTTGCTTTCTTTACGGCAAAAGTTATCCATGGTAAGAAACTGCTCTTGCCTGGACTGCTTGATAATATGTTGTATAAACTGGACATACAGGACTCATAGGAAAATGACCACTAAACTTTGCCAAAACAAGGTGAGATGGTCCTTCAAATTTCCTACTTCACAAAAATGTCTGTCAGAGACTCTAGGTCTGTAGTCTGAAGATGGATGCCTTAATGTCACAGAGGAACTTTGGGTGACTATCTAGGCAGCCAGATGTCTCTGTCATTTCTGGAATTTTGGAACTTGCTTACAATGCACTTCCTGTTTACTTAGGTAATATTATATGCTTCTGGGGTCTTTGATGGAGTTGAAGACTAGATAGATATAATTATAATTTTCCTTAGTCATGATAAAAGATAAATTAAATATAAAACTTTAGACTCACAAAAATAAGATAAATGATAGAATATTTTCATTAATTTTGCCAAATACAAATAGACTAGATATTGTAACTATAATTCTTGCTTGATAACTGTTTTGTTATATGCAATTTCACGATGTTAAAATGAAAACTTTGCTATTTTACTAGGCAGAAAAAGAGATGTACTGTGGGATGTCTTTCTGTATGCTGTGAATATGTGTTGCTCCACTTGGTTAATAAATAAAGCTGCCCTATGGCAGGGCAGAATGGAGCCAGGCAGGAGATCCGAGAGAGATAGAGAGAGAAGAAAGGAGGAGTCAGGGTAGATGCTGTGAGCAGCCGCCAAGAGAAGCAAGATGTGAGAGAACAGGTAATGCCATGAAACCACCTGTCAAAACATAGATTAATAGTAATGGGTTGAGTTAAGTTGTAAGAGCTAACAAGCAAGAAGCCTGAGCCATAGGCCATACAGTTTGTAATCAATATAAGCCTTTGTGTGTTTACTTGGGACTGAGCAGCTATGAGACTGGACAGGACATAGGAAAATTTCCGTCTACACGTCCTTACTCAACAAAATTTTTCTTTATTGTTAATTTTTCTTGTATTTTAAATATTTTGTTAAAAACTAAGACAAAATGGAGCTAGGGAAGTAGCTCAGCTGTTAAGAGTGCATACTCCTTTTNCAGATGACCTGAGTCCACTTTCCAGCACCCATATCAGACAACTCACAACTGCCTGTTACTCTAGCCCAGGGTGTTTGTTTGATGCCTTCTTCTAACCTCCAAGGGCATTGCACTCACATTCACATACCCCCCTACACAATTAAAAATGTAAATCTTTTTAAAAAGATAGTAGCACGCATGGTGGAGACACCATCAGTGTGAACATCATCATTGTCATCCCCTTTACCTGCTTGACCCACTGGGATGGCTTTGCTGCCACAGCAGTGCCATCTTCTAGATCATGCCTAACAAACCTGGCCAAGGACCCTGTTGGGGGAAGGAGCTTCTTTTCAGAAATATACCCATGGTGGATGCTTGTTTGATTTCATCATAGATTTGCTTATCCAAAGATAATATACCACAAAGATTCCTCTGTTTGTGAAAACTATTTGACGTTGGGGGTCTAGGTTTTCAAAAGTTTCCCTAAAGTCCTGAGTTTTCTTGGGAATTTTTTTGATTCTTCTGCAGTGTCCTGATTTTGCTATGTGTTTACTAGGTGACAAGAACATTTCAGCTTCATTATGAATGTATAGAACCATCGCTGCATATGAAGTCTGTCTTTAACCAAAATGTGATTACACAGTACACTGACTACATGCAAGGCACTCAAATGTCTCTTTTAACTGGACAGATCATTTGATTTAAAAGAAAATGAGTAAATATTATGACTAGTAATTTCACTTAAGAAGACATATAAACAGCCAGTGGGTACATAAAAAAATGCTGGCCATCACTAGTCATAGAAATACAATTTAAAGCCTCAATAACTTCTTCTTTGGTAACTTACATACTAAAGTTAGAATGATACAGAGATGAGGGGCTTGACTCTTGAATAATAATGTCTTACAAATTTATGGTGTATTCCATATTCTTTTTGTTGTTGTTGTTTTGTTTCATTTTTTTAATACAGGGTTTCTCTGTGTTAACAGCCCTGGCTGTCCTTGACCTCACTCTATAGACCAATCTGGCCTCAAACTCACAAAGATCCACTTGCCTCTGCTTCCCAAGTGCTGGGATTAAAGCCATTCTACAAAGTCCAATACCAAAACAAGCTAAAGACACAACAACAATAAAGAAAAGTACAGACCTATTTCCCTGATGAACATGGATAAAAATGCTCCACAGAAGATAGCCAACAGAATTAAACACCATGTTATGAAGATCACATACATTCAGCAAATTGATTTTATTCTAAGAATATAAGACTTGTACAACATAATAAATCAACAATACAGTTGCATAAATGGACTAAAGGACAAAAAATATATGATCATAAGTCCTAAAAACTCAATATTGCTGCAGAAAATACAGTAAAATAGTTTAAGAGATAGGCTTATGCAGGGAATTTCCTGAAAAGGATTCTAACAGCACAAGAAATCTTGTAAGAATTAACAAATGGACTGCATGAGATTGAAGCTTCTGCACAGCAAAGGAAACAGCCACCAGGGTGAAAAGATAGCTACAGAATCAGAGGAATTCCTTGGACAACTACACATCATAAAGGGGACTTATATCTAGAGTACATAAAGAACTATAAAATAAACACAAAAACCCATGTCATTTAATCAACAATGAACTGAATGGACAGTTCTCAAAAGAAGAGATACAGATGGCCAATANCTACTTAGAAAGGTTTCTCTTACCCTCAGACATCAGGGGGAAATGAAAACTAAACCGTTTTGAATTCTGTCTCATCACATCCAGCACTGTCAACATCGAGAAAACAAATGACTCTGATAGAAACACCAGAGGCCACCCAGATCCCCAGGGAAGCCCCTCAGTAGTGGTCCACCAACACTCCGCTAGAATCTGCCCAGCTTGACCTCAACAACCTCCCTTTTCCAGTCACTCTATCCTGCCCACACCTCTGGTGGAGGCCACTCTACGACTCAGATTTTCCAGCCCACACCTCTGGCAGAAGCCCTATGCTCCACTAGATACTACACTAGCATCCAGATCCCCAGAAGTCATACAGACACCTAGAGTCCCAGAGGACTCCCAACTGGACCAGAGGCCACTCTGGCTGCCAGATCTCCAGCTCCCAACTAGGGCAGAAACCCTCTAATGAACCACAGGCCACTCTGGCAAGAAGACCAGAGAAGAAACAGAAACCAAGGAACAAAACATCTATCCAACAAAGACAAACTCAGAAGTTGGCACCTAGACCTATAATCACCCCAAACCCAGATGCCTAAATACAAGTGTAAGAACACAATCAACAACAGCCAGGGCAATATAGTACCACCAGACCTCAGCCATTCTACTACAGCAAGCCCTGAATATTCCAATACAGCTGGAACACAAGAAAATGACCTGAAAACCAACTTTATAAAGATGATAGAGGCCCTTAAAGAGGACATTAACAAGTCCCTTAAAGAAATCCAGGAAAACACAAACAATTGGGGGAAATGAACAAATCCCTTAAAGAAGGACAAGATCCAAGAAAAACAATCAAACAGATAAAAGAAACTAATAAAACTGTTCAAGACTTGAAAATGAAAATAGAAGCAATAAAGAAAAAACAAACAGAGAATTCTGGAAATAGAAAATCAAGGTAAGCAAACAGTAACTACAGATGCAAACATCATCAACAGAATTCAAGAGGTGAAAGAGAGAATCTCAGGTGCTGAAGATAGGATAGAAGAAATAGATGCATGTGTCAAAAAAAATGTTAAATCCCAAAAAAATCCCTGACAAAAAACATCCAGGAAATCTGGGACACCATGAAAAGAATCTAAGAATAATAGAAATAGAAGAAGGAGAAGAATCCCAGCTCAAGGGCCCAGAAAATATTTTCAACAAAATCATAGAAGAAAAATTTCCTAACCTAAAGAAGGACATGCTTTTAAAGGTACAAGAAGCTTATAGAATAGCAAATAAATTGGACCAGAAAAGAAGTCTTCTTGCCACACAATAATCAAAATTCTAAACACACAGAATAAAGGAAGAATATTAAAAGCTGCAAAGGAGAAAAAAGGCCAAATAACATATAAATGCAGACCCATTAGAATTATACCAGACTTCTCAATGGAGACTCTAAAAGCCAGAAGGACCTGGACATATGTCCTGCAAACTCTAAGAGACCACAGATGCCAGCCCAGATTACTATACCAGCAAAACTTCTAATCACCATATATGGAGAAAACAAGATATTCCATAATAAAGTCAAATTTAAACAATATCTATCCATAAATCCAGCTCTACAGAAGGTACTAGAAGGAAAACTACAACCCAAGAAGATTAATCTCACACCAGCAAAACCCTAAGGGAAATACGCACACACACACATACACACACACACACACACACACACACACACACACACACACACAAACTGCCACCAATGAAAACATAACAGGAATTAACAATCATTGGTCTTGATATCTCTCAATATCAATGGACTTAACTCCCCATTAAAAAGACACAGACTGATAGAATGGATGTGAAAACAGGATCCATCTTTCTGCTGCATACAAGAAACACACCTCAACATCAAAGACAGACATTATCTCAGAGTAAAGGGTTGGAAAAGGATTTTCCAAGCAAATGAACCTAAGAAACAAGCTTATGTAGTTAGTCATTCTAATATCTAAAGACCAACTTCAAACTAATGTTAACCAAAAGAGACAGAGAGGGACATGTCATACTCATCAAAGGAAAAATCAATCAGGATGATTTTTCAACTTTTAACATCTATCTATGCCCCAAATACAAGGGCACCTGAGTTTATAAAGGAAACACTATTATATTAAATCACACATTGACCCTCATACTTTGATAGTGGGAAACTTCAATACCCCACTCTCTCTCATCTATGGACAAAACCTAAACAGAGAAATACTGGAGCTAACAGACATTATGAGCCAAATGGACCTGAGAGATAGCTACAAAATGTTTCACCTGAACACAAAAGCATAGACCATCTTCTATGCACCTCACAAAACATTCTCCAAAATTGACTACATACTCACTCACCTCACAAAGCAAGCCTCAACAGATACAAGAAAATTGAAATAACCCCCTGCATCCTNTCAGACCACCATGGATTAAAGATAGATTTCAACAATAACAGAAAGCCTACAGACTCATGGAAACTAAACAACTCTCTATAGAATGAGTACTGTATCAAGGAAGAAATAAAGAAAGAAATCAAACACTTCCTAGAATTCAATGAAAACCAACNCACAACATACCCAAACTTATGGGACACTATGAAAGCGATGTTAAGAGGAAAATTCATAGCACTAAGTGCCTGCATAAGAAAATTGGCAAGGTCTCATACTAACAACTTAACAGCCTACCTGAAATCTCTAGAACAAAAAGAAGCAAATACACCCAAGAGGAATAGATGGCAGGAAATAACCCAACTGAGGGCTAAAATTAATAAAACAGAAACAAAGAGAACAGTCCAAAAAAAAATCAATGAAGCAAAGAGTTGGCTCTTTGATAAAATCAACAGGATAGACAAACCCTTATTTAAGCCAACTAAAAGACACAGAGATAATATCCAAATCAACAAAATCAGAAACAAAAAGAGGGACATAACAACAGACACTGAGGAAATTCAAAGAATCATTAGGTCATACTTCAAAAATCTGTACTCTATTAGATGGAAAATCTAAAAGAAATGGACAAATTTCTTCATAGATATCTCTTACTAAAATTAAATCAAAATCAGATAAACAATTCAAATAGACTTATAACGTCTAAAGAAATAGAAGAAGTCAATAAAAGTCTCCCAACCAAAAAAAGCCCAGGGCCAGACAGTTTTAGCACAGAATTCTACTAGACTTTCCAAAGAAGACCTATTACCAATACTCCTCAAATTATTCCACAAAATAGAAACAAAAGGAACATTGCCAAATTCATTTTATGAGGCCATAGTCAGCCTGATACTCAAACCACATAAAGAGTCAATAAAGAAAGAGAATCACAGACCAATTTCCCTCATGAACATTGATGCAAAAATATTCAACAAAATACTGGCAAATTAATTTCTGGAACACATCAAAAAGATCATCCACAATGATCATCCCAGAAATGCATGGATGATTCAACATATGAAAATCTGTCAATGTAATCCATCATATAGACAATTTGAAAAAAAAAAAAAACATGATTATCTCATTTAGGTGCTGAAAAAGCCTGTGACAAAATCCTACATGCCTTCATAATAAAAGAGATCAGGGATGCAAGGAACATACCTAAACATAATAAAGGCAGTTTACAGCAAGCCTATAGCCAACATCAAATTAAATGGAGAAAAACTCAAAACAATTCCACTAAAATAAGGAACAAGACAAGGCTGTCCACTCTCTCCATGTCTATTTAATACAGTACTTGAAGTTCTAGCTAGATCAATAAGACAACTAATGGAGATGAAGAGGATACAAATTGGAAAGGAAGACGTCAAAGTATTGCTATTCACAGGTGATATGAGAGTATACATAAGCAACTCCAAAAATTCTACCAGGGAACTCCTACAGATGAAAAACCCCTTCAGCAAAGTGGCTGGATTCAAGATTAAGTCAAAAAATTCAGTAGCCCTCCTATATACAAACAACAGCCAGGTTGAGAAAGAAATCAGGGAAACAATAGCCACAAATAATATAAAATATCTTGTGTTAACTCTAACAGAGCAAGTGAAAGACCTGTATGGCAATAACTTCAAGTCTTTGAAGAAAGAAATTGAATAAGATATCAGAAAATGGAAAGATCCCCCATGNTCATGGATCACTAAGACTAACATAGTAAAAATGGCAATCTTACCAAAAGCAATCTACAGATTCCATGCAATCCCCATCAAAATCTCAACACAATTCTTTACAGACCTTAAAAGAACAATACTAAACTTCATATGGAAAAACAAAAACACCCAGGATAGCTAAAACAATCCTGTACAATAAAGGAACTTCCAGAGGTATCACCATCCCAATTGCAAGCTCTACTACAGAGCAATAGCAATAAAAACCGTATGGTATTGGTATAAAAACAGACAAGTTGATCAACGGAATCAAACTGAAGAGCCAGATGTAAATCTACATACCTAAGAACACCTGATTTTTTACAAAAAGCCAGAAGTATACAATGGGAAAAAAGAAAGCATCTTCAACAAATGGCGCCAGTCTAACTGGATATTGACCTGTGGAAGAATGTATATAGATTCATATCTATCACCCTGCACAAAACTAAAATCCAAGTGGAGCAAAGGCCTCAACACAAAACCAGACATACTGAACTTGACAGAAGAGAAAGTGGGGAATAACTGTCAATGTATTGGCACAAGAGACAAGTTCCTGAACAGAACACCAATAGCACAGGCACTAAGACTGACAATGAATAATGAGACCTCATGAAACTAAAAAACTTCTGTAAGGCAAAGGACACTGTCAAAAGGACAAAATGGCAGCCTACAGAATGGGAAAAGATTTTCACCAACCCCACTTTTGACAGACGGCTAACATCCAAAATATATAAAGAACTCAAGAAACTAGATATCAACAAACTAAATAATCCAATTAAAAATGGGGTACAGATCTAAACATAGAATTCTCAACAGAGGAATCTCAAATGGCCTAGAAGCACTTAAAGAAATGTTCAGCATCCTTAGCCATCAGGGAAATACAAATCAAAATGACTCTGAGATTCCATCTTATACCAGTAGAATGCCTAAAACAAATAACACAAGTGAAGGCTCATGCTGGTGCAGATATGGAGCAAGTGGAACACTCTACCATTGCTGGTGGGAGTGCAAACTTGTACAGCTATTATGGAAATCAATATGGAGATTCCTCAGAAAACTGGGAATCAATCTACCTCAAACCCAGTTATACCACTCCTGGACATATATCCAAAGGACATTGCACCCTTCCTCAAGGACATTTGCTCAACTATGTTCATGGGAGCTTTATTTGTAGTAGCCAGAAATTGAATACAACCCAGATGTCCCTCAACCAAAGAACAAACACAGAAAATATGGTACATACACAACAGAGTATTACTCAGCTATTTGAAAAAAACAACATGAAATTTGCAGGCAAATGGATGGAACTGGAAAAAAAAATCATCCTGAGTGAGGTAACCCAGATCCAAAAAGACAAACATGGTATGTACTCACTTATAAGTGGATATTAGCTTAAAGTAAAGGATAATCATGCTACAATCCAAAGACCCAGAGAGGCATAAGTTANAAGGAGGGCCCAAGGAGGGAAATAGAATAGATTTTCTAGGTAGACTGGGGACAAGTGGGGATGGGAACAGGGAACAGGATGGATTAGGTAGTAAAGGGGAGAGTACTGGGAGAGACAACTGGAATTGGGTGGCATTTCGAAGGTGAGACAGAAACCTAGTGCAATGGAAACTCCCAGGAGTCCATGAGGGTGATCCTAGCAAAGACTTCTAGTAATGCGGATATGGAACCTGAACTGGCCATCTTCTGTAACCAGGCAAGGCTTCCAGTGGAGAGATTGGGACACCAACCTTCTACTTACAATTAGTCATGCCTGCAGGATGAGCTGGTGTAAAGGCGGTAAGAAACTTGTTGAGGTGGCCAATCAATGACTGGTCCAAGTTAAGACCCAGGCCACAAGAGGAAGCCCATGTCAAACACTGCCTGGATGGTCAGTAACCAGAGTCTGGGTAGTCCAGACACCAATGATAAGAACCAAACATGATTTAAAAAGTGTCAATGAAATGATTCCTAGTGATACTCTGCTATACTCGTAGACTGGAGCCTAACGTGATCATCATCAGAGAGGCTTCACCCAGCAACTGCTGGGAGCAGATGCAGAGATCAGGTGGAGCTTGGGGAATCCTGCAGAAAAGGGAGAGCAAGGATTGTAGGAGCCAGAGGGCTTAAGACACTACAAGAAAATAGCCCACAGAATCAACCAATTAGGGCTCATAGTGGCTCACAGAGATTGAAGCCACAATCAAAGAGCCTGTATGGATCTGACCTAGGTTCTCTGCATATATGTTCTGGTTGGTGTTCTTGTGAGACTCCTAATAGCAGGAGCAGGGCCTGTCTCTGACTTTTGCTTGCTTTGGGGACCCTTTTCCTCCTATTNGGTTTCTTCATTCAGCCTTAATATGAAGGGATGTGCCTAGTTTTATTATAGCTTGACATGCCATGTTTGATTGATATCCCTGGAAGGCCTGCCCTTTTCTGAAGGGAAAGGAGGAGGAGTGGATCTGGGGAAGAGGGTGTATGTGTGTGGCAGGGGATGAGCAGGAGAAGAAGGAGGGGAAACTGTGGTCAGGATGCAATATATGAGAGAAAAATAAGTAAAACAATGAAAGGGAGAGAAAGAGAAAGGGAGGGAGGGAGGAAAGAAGGAAGAAAGGAAGGAAGGAGGGAGGGAAGAAAGGA
>LZPO01098291.1:15986-28341 GCA_001675575.1 Neotoma lepida
ACACACACACACACACACACACACACACACACACACACACACACACACGGCATGAGAGCAGAAGTTAGAGTGTAGTATTGTGACTAACAGGATGAGAAAACTTGTGAGGATAGTGAGAGCAGCGTGTCAAGGACGTATCTGCAAGTCCATGCTCATGCACCACTCTTCACAATAGCAAAGATTCAAGATCAGCCTCTATGCCCAATATATGAATGCATAAAGAAAGATGTGGTATGTATTTACAAAATAATGCAACCTTGTGAAAGAAGACCTGGTGATTTGTGACTATGTGGACAAATTTGTAGGCTAATATGTCAGGTAAAATAAAACAGGTATGGAGAAACAAACACTGTAAAAAATCTCACTTAATGCGGAATCTGAAAAAAAAAAGCAGAAAACAAAACAAACAACAACAACAACAACAACAACAAAAAACCTGAACTCACAAAAGCAGGAAGTAGGTAACAGTGGTGGAGAGGTGGGAAGTGTAGGTCAAGGAGACAAAGTCCATGTTAGAATATCAAGAGTTCTGTTGTAAAACATGGTGACTACAATTAATGTGTAACATACTCGAAAATTGCTAAGAGTATAATTCATTTTCTCACACATAAGAAAATGATAAATATGTGAAGGAATGAATATGGTAATTAGTCCAATTTAGCCTTTCCATGATGTCTATATATTCCAAAACATGTTGTACATGTAACCATGGACAGCTTTTAGTCATTTAAAAATAAGCGAGGAAAAGCCATTTAAATCAACTATGATAGAAATAAATTAACTTTAAAAAAAAACCCTGTTTCTTAGGCCTCATGTTAGATATAGTGATCANTATGCAGTTTTTCAGATGCCCAGGTGAATTTTATAGAGGTGCAGTCTATGTATAAGCAGTAACAACATCACCTGGATCCTAGGTTTCACCTCCAACTTGTGATATGAATTGAGTATGTGTGTGAGCACACAGAGTTGACCCAGGTAAGTGCTTAAACAAATGCGCAGGGTGATTTTTGCACTCTTGGTCTGCAAACAAGTAGTCTAGAACCGTTCACTCTGGGAACCTTTGACTAGAACTCTCCATGAACTTTTGGAGCCTACTGCCTGGGTATTGTTCATATGATTCGTGACGAATCTGGAATTATCCAGAAGGAAAACAAATCAATTGTTTCTTGCTGCATCAGATTTACAGTAAAAGCTTTGGAAAAGAGACATACTTAGAGGGGGGGTCTTTAGTAATATTGATTGCAGTATCCCATGACATCATTTCCTCCATTCCTGGGGTTGCAGAAGACTGTAAAACCATTCTTCCAGAAAGGCTTTAAGATACATAATGTAATGATGCTAGGCACAATAGCTAAGGGCACACACGCATCATGACTCAAGAAAGTGAAGCCAGCTACTCATGATCTTGAAGTGTGATGACTATTCAAGCAATATCCTTTTGAAATGCAAGAAATCAGTTTGCTTCATGACCTGTCAAGTTGTGCAACCTTCCTCCAACACAATTTAGCTGTCATAGGAAGCACGACCAGATGTCAGAAATCGTTCATCACCTACTCATTAATGCATTTGCCTTAATCGTTGAGCGTGAGTTTCTTTAGCACTCTGAAGAAAACTTGAGAAAGTGCATTTCACATCAAAAAATTACAGATAGTATTTTTTCCCTCCAGGAAATTGTATGCCATTTGAAAAGATGTCCCCAATAAAGAACACTACACTGCTCACATAAATAGCAGAAGGTAAACATTTTAATTAGCAGGAAAAGTTATTTTTCTGAATACTACTGGTAACTTTGCCCACCAGCCCCTCCCCCACACCTGCTGAAATGTGCTAAAAACAAAGAGCTGGGGTGAAATTGAGGGGCAGCAGTTCATGAAAGAGAAAGTGAAACCCTGCCTGATAAAGTACTAGGCAGCACCCACAGAAGCAATAAATAAATGAATAAATGAATAAATAAAAAAAAATAAATGAAAAAAATTGTCCTTGGAAGTGCAAGCACTTCTGCAGAACAATTAACTTAATTAACCAGACAGCATGAATATTCATAAGGCTGTTAATGTCTCCTACATCCAAGCAGATAAATGTGATGTAATGACTTCCCAGTCAAGCATATCTAAAATTCTCATGAAAGCAGCACCTACACATCGCTNCTTTGCCTTAAATATCATAGAAATTAACAGTCCCTCAGCAATATCTTATTCTACCCAAATTAATTGGAAAGCATGAAATTTATTTCTGTAAACTCTATAGGAATATATGATTCAGAGCCATCAGCATGTAGATTAGGTCTTGTTTTACAACAACTGGATTGCTTTTTTTTATTTTTATGTCCTCCCAGGCTTTTCTTGCTATCCCCTAGCCCCTTCTAATCAGACTCTGTCTGTATAGTTAGTTCCTTAGCACCGGTTCCCATGGCAACAAACACACTTCCTAATGGCCAGCAGTTCAAATACAGGCTTTCCCACATCTGATACATTTGAGTCTGAGGATAATTCAGCAGCTTAGTCTGTTGGCTCAGTGGAGTAATTTACTAAACACTCTCCCTCTGGATGTCTCTCTCCAGGAGGCAAATGGCTTCAAAGGCAGACTCTGTCTCCTCATGGGCAGCTTGGAAACTTCCTGTCCCATTCTTCATCAAAAGCCCTGACTAGGCATAGCATCCTTATATTAAACAACCCACACATGACTTTCCCTTCCTATTAGACAGAATTAGCAAGCTGCAACTCCAATCCAACTACCAGAGTTTGGCAGCCTGCTGTATCTTCAAAACAAAAAGATGACAATGCCATTCCTGGAAATAGCCACTGAATAACAGGATGTTTTCAAATTATAAATAGGGTTTGAAATTAAGGGGAAAAAATCCCCAATGCCTCAACATTGTAAAAATTGGTTACATAATATAGACATAAACATAATGACCAATTTTTAATGATAACCAGCTCCCCTCCATGTCAAAAGCACACTTCTTAGAAGATGCCCTTTCCATTTCTGGGCTCTGGTGGTTAGTGAATGACCTCAGAGAGCCAAGTGCTAATGAGAGGAACAGCAGCCTGGGCACATACACTGCCAGGAAGCTTCCACCAGCTACAGGCAGAACTACTAAAATGACACTGAAGGGTCAAAATAAAGTGGCATGAAACAATGGTCCAAATTGCATCCCTCTCCCTTTCAGTCAAGGCTGTTTTATTATCTTCTTTGAGAACATTATTGGTTTTTCTAAGTACCTTAAATTGTCAGGATGCATTCTAATCTCTCTCCCCCTTTAAATTATTGGCTTTGTGAAAGACTTCATACTTTACAAAGGCACTTAGATCTGTTCTGTTTTTTTTTTAATGATATTTCTACAGGTATCTACTGAATAATGTATGTGCTTGCAAAATCACAAATACGCTTTACAATAATAAAACCCTAAAGCTAATCCCTTAGGGAACCACTCACACATTAAACACATAAGTAGAACTACCTCTGTATTAGCAATTCTAAGTGTATGGCACGGGTATGGTTATTAAACAGAACACTGAATTTTCTTTTGAAAACACATATTTTTTTGTTTTCATAAGAAAAATGTATTTTCCTGTTTTTGCCTTAACAATTACATATAATGATTTTTTTATTGGTTAGTTTTATGTCAACTTGACATAAGCCAGAGTCATTTGTGGAGAGGGAATGGCAGCTGAAAAAGTGCCCAACCAGATTGGGCTGTAGGCATTTTCTTGATTGATGATTCATGAGAGAGAGCCCCGCTCACTGTGTGTGGTGTCACTATTGGACAGGTGGTCTGGATGCTATCACAAAACAGGCCAAACAAGCCATGAAGAGTAAGCCAGTAAGCAACATTCTTCCATGGCTTCTGTTTCATTTCCAGATTCCTGCTTCAAGTTCCTGCCCTGACTTCCCTTCATACTAGACTATAAGCTTTAAGCTGAAATAGACCGTTTCCTCCCCAAGTTGCTTTTGGTCATGGTGTTTTATCACAGCAATAGAAATTCTAACTTTTTTTTNAAATGAAAAGGTAATAATTCCCTCTAATTATTGCTCAATAGGATGAGCAATATTCTTCTTTTTTTNGTTTTTCGAGACAGGGTTTCTCTGTATAGCTTTGGTACCTTTCCTGGAACTCACTCGGTAGCCCAGACTGGCCTCGAACTCATAGAGATCCACCTGCCTCTCTCTGCCTCCCGAGTGCTGGGATTAAAGACATGCGCCACTGCCCGGCTCATATTCTTTTCTTAACCATACATAGTCTTGTTCTGTTTCCCTTGCTTCGAGCTCTGCTTTCTCACAAGTAATTCTGCATCCTGCATCAAAATGAATCCTCTTGGACTAGGCTCCATTGAATGGTTCCCCTGATCTGAAACATCATAATTCTCTATGGCTTCTCGGGTGAAACTCAGACCCCTTTCTGTGGCATGTATGCAGAGTGTCCATCACCTGGCCTACTGCTACACTACCATCTCTTATCAAAGGCTCCCTTTCTATTCCTCAAACATTCCCAGGGTTTGCCTTTGCTTTTATTATGGTGGAGCCTATGTTTTAGGTGTTCTGTATATCATACAACTTAATAAACATTAATGCATATTCCCTGTGGTAAGACACTAGGGAAATGCTTGGGATAAGAGATGAGGAACCTGAGGACCTTGAAGGATACTGCTCTCTAGGACCTGGGTTTTCTCTTCAGGCAGAAGGAAGTTACAGTTGCTCAAGTTCCACATTTTACCTCACAGGACATTGTAAACATTATATGTAGAGCAGCCCTATTTTGAAACTTCCTATCTGGTTCTGGGGTCATTAGACTTTTTCATAGTGAAATAAAAATTCCACTGATAATTGCTAAGTGTCTATATACCCTCTATGCACATCAAACTTCATAGTACAATAATCTTGTAATCAAGTGGATGTTATACATGATTCTCCTAATACAGATTAGAAAAAAAAATGAGGCTCCAAAAGATTAAATTCCTTGCCCTAAGTTTTACATTTGCTTGTAGAAATGCTGGAAGATGAGTGGGGCTGTTTCAGAACCAAAGTCTACACATTTGAGTCTTATTATGAGATAGGGAATGGAATTACAGAAGAGAACATTGTACAGATTTATTTTTGTCAACAGGCATGAGCTAGTACTATCTTGGAAGAAGGAACTTCGATTGAGAAAATACCTCCACATCAGATTGGCCTGTAGGCAAGTCTGTGGGATATGTGGTATTTCCTTCATTAATTAATGATATGGGAGAGTCCAGCCCACTGTGGTTGGTGCTGGGAAGATGGTACCCAGTTCTAAAGATAGCTGAGAAAGCCATGGAACAAGCTAGTAAGCAGGCTTCTTCCATGCCTCTGCTTCAGTCCCTGCCATGGCTTCCCTAAGTGATCGACTGTAAGCTTTAAGATGAAATAAGCCCTTTTCTCCCCAGCTTGGTTTTGGTCATGGTGTTTTGTCATTGGGACAGAGGGCAAACTAGGATGGGGAGCAGTTTAACGAATCTGCAGCTACTCCTTGCCTGCTGGTATTAGGCCAAGCGGAAGCTGTGCTCTAACAGGAGTCAGGAGGCAGTCCATCTCCACTCCAGCATTCTTCTGAGCTCTGAGGAGCAGAGCTTGGACTGCTTCGCTAGCAGATCCATCTCCACCAACACAGACAACACTGGAAACACAGAAGCAAGCAGAAGAAAGCGCAATTTGTTCACATTCATGAAAGTTAGAATTTAAAACATTTTCTAACCTTACTTACATAGTAAGTGTAGTGGATATGACCACTCAAAATAACCTCAAGCCTTTAGTAAGAGAAGATACAGCACTACACAGGTACAAATAATTAATAAAACCAGAATCTCCACAGTTCTCCATAGACCAAATAGTTTGAGTTACAAAGTACTAAACAGTGAACATCCCAACTCACATCTAACTAGCGTTTGCTTGTTAACATCCAAAAGCATGTCACTCCAAGTTTTTGAACTTTTATCTGTTTAGTTTCAAAATTTTCCATGATATTTCCCAATGTTTTATGAACTTTATTAAAATCCTTATCCATGACTATGTACATGCTGTGTGTGATCTAAAAGGACCATATAAAATCTTCCTCCCCCTAAAAATAAAATTTGCTTGAAAGAGCTTGATTCTTATATACATAGGATAGCAACACATGACTACAAGCGACAGCATCATAGCTATGTTACTCATTGCTAGAGTCAGAGATGGACTTTCCATGAGTATTCTGCCAGTCAAATAAACAAATAACTAACTTGTGGAATTTTGTCATAATACAGAAGTTAGGAAAATCTTTTGAAACAAATCCAAATGATAACTATAACAATAGATTAAGAGGGAATAAGGACCACTAGTGAATAACAGTTAGTGGATATGACCGTGTACACATCAGGCACTGTTCTCAGCAGTCTCCAGGTATTAATTTATTTAAGTGATAGCTGCAGACAATGAACACTGATAGCCTCAATCTACAGATCAGGGAGTTAAGGATTAGAATGATTAAGTAGCTTTCCCATGCTCACCCACTAGTAAATATCTATCATTCAATGTATCATTCTCCATTCTATGTATGAAATCCAAAGAATGTAGCCTTATAAATATTTTATTACTTTGAAATCATTTTGAACCAAAAGAGTCAACATGAAATTGAATGAGTTAGAAAGGCATATGCTGGTTTGTGTTAATAACTACTAGATCACTGTTAATCTTCTTGTCAACTTGTCTGGATTTAGGATCACCATGGATACATACTTCTGGTTAAGTCTATGAGTGTATTTCTAGAAAAGTTTAACTGAGGCGGGAAGACTTTGACTGTGGGCAGCACCATCCTATTGGCTATATCACCCCAGACTAAATACAAATGGGAAAAAATGGGTTGAGCACCAGCATTCATCCCTCTCTGCTTGTAACTATGGAAACAATGTGACCCGCAGCCTCACACACTTGCTGCCATGCCTTCCCACCATGAAGATGGTGCCACCTTCAAACTGTAAGTCAAATCAAACCCTTCTTCCCTTAAGCTGATTTTTAAAAAAAATTTCGAGTATTTTGTCACAGCAAAGAGAAAAATAGCTAATCAAACTCTTAAGATTACATCCAGGTGTATGACATAAACTCAATGAATGTATTTAATATAAAAGACCATGTAATGGGATACCATGGGAAAGAAAAAAAGAAAAAAATTCATCGTTTTGCAATAAGTTACTTTACACTGAAAAGTTACTTAAATGACCCCTTTGCATCTGGTAAGTCTTACTGTTCTCATAGTGAGCAAACTTTGCCAGTGGACTCAGTAGAGTGATTCTTTTCAGAAAAGTGGAACTGGGGTGTACATTTATTTCCTTGTTAAAAAGAATAATAAGGTTTTTAAGGGACTGCTTGCATATTTTCTATCACAATCAATATTATCTTTGAAATGTTGAAAGTCAGACTGTTTTCTGATGCAGAGTTTGGCTTAACAAAACTTATTATTACAAAATACCACAGTTAATCTGAGAAAATGTCAATGTTAGTCAAGTAACATCTACATTATAGTTCATATATCTAATCGTATTATGAACAAAAGAATAATGCTGTGCAATCCAGAAAATTAAACACACACACACAAAGGAAAAGCAAAGATTAGTATACTAACAATAACATAAATGCTACAGGTTGGTTTAACAGTGTTCACCTTATAGTGAATGTGACTGCCAGGGCTTCTAGTCTGCACAGCTGACATCATTCTCTTCTTTGCCCTTATATAATTTTTTGTCAGACCATGTAAATAGGGGCAATATGGAACCTAACCTCCCCCTAGTTTCAGCCATGGATCCCACAGTGTTTGCTAGAACACACTGGAGTGGGACACCAGCTGTCATTGAGTGTTGATATGCTGTTTCTCTTGGCTTTTGAAATATGTCACAATGTGTCTTCACAGAAGCATATGGAACTAGTTTTTAAAAACTCTAAAATCGTAGGAAATAGTGTTTCTTAAACATCATCTAGCAAACTGTTTCACTTTGCTGACTAAGCTACACTGAAGCCTTTTTGGATTGCAGCTTCTCAGCCTCCTGTCTTTGAAGCCATGAATAACTTACTAACCACTTCCAATCACTAGCTCCACTGCTGTCAAAGGGAGACGCCACAGACTGAGCTCCTGAAGGAATGGGATTTCATCACTCATCAAAGTGAAACGGCACGGTGGGTCAATCCCACCTTTAAATCTTTTGTACAAACTTTTTTCAAAAATATTACTATGGTCAATCTTTTTTATTATTATTCTCTGATATATTATATCCTGACCTCAGTTCCTTCTCCCTCCTCTCCTCCTAGTCCTCTCCCCCTTCCCCTCTTCCCTAAATCCACTCTTCTTCCTTTCCCTTCAGAAAAGGGCAGGCTTCCCAGGGATATCAACCAAACATGGCATAACAAGTTACAATAGGACTAGGCACATCCTATTAAGGAGGAAACCCAATAGGAGGAATAGGGTCCCAAGAGCCTGCAAAAGAGTCAGAGACAGTCCCTGCTCCTAATGTTAGCAGTCCCACAAGAACACCAAGCTACATAACCATAACATAAATGCAGAGGACCTAGGTCAGACCCGTATAAGCTCATTGATTGTCCCTTCAGTCTCTGCAAGCCCTAGTAGTTTTTCCTGTGGACTATTTTCTTGCGGTGTCCTTGACCCCTCTGGCTCCTACAATCCTTCCTCTCTCTCTTTTGCAGGATTCCCAGAGCTCTGCCTAATGTATGTCTGTGGGTCTCAAGATGTTCTGAGAGTAAAGGTAGCATAGAACTTGTGGGAGTGGCCAACCAATGACTCGACCAACTTGAGACCCATGCCATGAGAAGGAGTCCCTGCCTGACACTGCCTGGAGGGCCAGAAACCAGAGTCTGGGCAGTCTAGAGACCTAGGATAGAACCAAACACCACCAGTAGAGAAAAAAAAAGTCAAAGAAATGAGTCCAAATGATACTCTGCTGTATTCATGGACTGGAGCCTTGCATAATTGTCATCAGAGAAGTTTCATCCAGGACTGATGGGAGCAGATGCAAAGACCTATGGTCATTCTTTAAACAGGTTCAGTGAGGGACATTTCCTGCCTGAAAAATTCTTGTTAGAGATTTGTTCTCTTGAAATGTTTATTGAAATCATGTTTCCACTGTTTCACAACAGTCCATGTATTTCTAAGTAAGAGGAATTACAATTACCTTTAATTAACGTAATTACTCCAACCACACCAGCTCCTATTAGGAAAGATAAGCCCATCAAAATAAATGGACTATTTAAAATATTTGGAACATAGATGACTTCTAGTAGAAATTTAGAATTATTATATACCCAAAGTAAATCAGTATACCATAGGATCAGAACAAATCAAGGGACTTACTTAGTTCACACAACAGTTTAAGTATGTGTAATAACTGAAAGCTCTATGCATCTTTTAATATCATAGTGCAAAATAATTTCCACATGGGAAATAAATTAAAAATTAATTTGTTTGGGTAAAGGGAAAACTCTTTTCTCTGCATTTGAACAATCCCTTTTCCTACTGTAAAGGCCATCTAAATCCCCACAATGGTGTAATTACCAAGAGGAGACACTGACAGACACCTCGCTCATCAGAGCATCTCATGCCACCAGTGAGTAAGTTCAGGTTTCGTATGTACATCTGTTACCCTAACTTTTGTGTAACCAAGGTCCAAAGCAAGGGCTTAGNATGAGGCCATGATCTTCTTACACTTCTAGCTTGGGACTTTGGACCACACTAAGTCGCTCATCATTTGGTATGAATTTCCCAATCACATTTTAAATGTACACTTCCAGGATAATTTCTTCATATGTAGACTATTTATCCTTCTGTTCACTTCTAGGTATGAAATTATAATTACCCACCTTGTCCTCTTGATTGCCAATGCTTTTATAGTACAGCCATCTAGCCTTTTTACATCCCCTTTTGTTTAATCATGTTTTATCTTCTAAATCTTATGCCTCACTAGGCACTACTTTTTTACTTCAGTGTTTTCTTTGATGGTAACACTACCTTCATATGTCTTCAGCTTTCTTCTTANTTTGGAGAAAATAAAGATCAACTGCCTTTCAAGACCTCAGTGGTTGACTGGTCTTTTCTTACCTCCTCCCCATGACCATGTGACAATCATCCACATACCATCTTTTAAAGCTCTCAGATAGCAAGTCTTGCATCAACACCCTCCCCAAAGTAATACGTTTTCATCATATACATTAATCCATTACATTTGCAAATCAATTCTGTATCTCATTTGCCTTCTTCCTAATGTTCAAATGCCAGGAAGCAATTTCAGCACACTCCAGCAATACATTACAAACAAGTTTCCAATGCCTATTATGAACGTGTAAGACATCTGCTTCTGCATGCTCAAGCTGACCATGCCCACCAAGGGGGACCTCAACCACCTGGTGTCTGGCACCATGAGCAGCGTCACACTGCTGTATTTCCCTGACCAGCTCAACACCAACCTGGTGCAAGCTGGCTGTGAACATGGTGCCCTTCCCATGCCTATAGTCCTCCATGCCCTGCTTCATTCCCCTCACAGCCCTGGGCAGTCAGCAGTACAGTACTCCTAACAGTGCTCAAGGTCACAGAGCATATATTTGATGCCAAGAACATGACCACCTGTGAACCACACCATGGCTGTTACCTGACCAAGGTCATTGTCTTCCAGGACCCCATGTCCATGAAGGAAGTGGACAAGCAGATGCTGGCCATACAAAACAAGAATAGCAGTTACTTTGTAGAGTGGATTCCCAACAACAACAAGATGACCATGTGTGACAACCTGCCCTAGGGCCTGAAGGTGGCCTCCACCTTCATTGGCAACAACGCCGTGCATCCAGATGCACTATTCTAGACAGGGAAGAGGCTTTTGAAGATGATGATGAAAAGATCAATGAATAGGGGGTCTTAGGATACTGTGGTGCACACCTGCTCTTTACTTAGCCCTGGTATGGGAATGGTGCCCTATCTAAGCATGTCACAGGTCCCTCTCAAACCAAACACACCACGCAGTTTCCCAGGTTATCTAGTGCAATGTTCTGCTTTAGCAGAGAATTGACAGTCCCAACAGACCAGGGAGATTTTGTACTAAAATATTTGAAAGCAAAGTCGGGGGCTATACAGGGCTCAAGAAAGCAACTACCTTCCAGTTAAGTACCCAGCCATCAGAGTTATCAGAGGAGTTAGAATAAGGACTTGCTTTTCATCCCTGGTGATAAAAACTAAAGCCACACAGTGTTGCCTTAATTGATATGCAATATAGAACTTTGTGACAATCCATTCATAGTAAAGTGCTAAACCTGTAAACAAAACAAAACAAAACCGTATCTACTTAGTCAATAAGTTATGAGATAATTAAAATCAGCATCTTTTATTCATTCAGAAAATAGATTTTGTTGTTACAAAATATCTACTCCAATCAATCACAGCAAAATTCACTATTGGATGCTATTCTTGCAAAAGAAGATCATGGCATTGTTATGCTGTATGATGAATATAATAGTTCTCATTAATGTTCTTCTTTATATTGACATGGTAAAAGCTAAACACTAAGGATTTTAAGTACAAATGTATGCATGTTGAGTATAAGGTAGTACACTGTGGTTCCTCGATATTTATAATTTAATTTCTCTTTTTGATTCCCTATGCCAGGTCCTTCGAGATGGATGACCATGATATATTAGCATTAATTATTAGCACATGTACATGAACAAACAGAGCCTAATTCATTATAATGCTTTAAAATTATCAGTCCCAGATATGTGAGAAAAATTTTACTAGCATAATTTTTATATATGTGAAGATTAATAATGTAACCTACCCATCAAATCCTTGGAGTTCACATTCATCAAGCAGGGACAGGATATGCCCTTCATATTCTGTTACTATTAAATAAAAACAAAAGAGACTATTTTAAACAACAATCTATACTTTTTAAGCTTGGTTTGGCAAAACATTATGCTCAAAACATATGGTCGGGTCATAAAACAGTATTTATTCTTGAATATTTGAATCATAGGAAAGAGGATTAAATGTTCATTGACTGGTATTTTATAGCTTTACGTAAAAGAAGACCACATCATTGTTGCAACTATATAAGTCATTTAGGGATATCCAACACATAGTGTTTAGGGCGTTTATCTTGGTGCCTGTCTGTTTAGTTTTCCCTAAATAAGACACATTTCCTTTCGATCAGAGGCTTAGGAACAGGAGTATTTTGAAAATACAGCACATTTCCTGGCATTGAACAGTCAATGTTAAATCACTTTGGCAACCTTACATGAATAAATTAGTTGAAAGGTTAGTGTAAGATTTACATACCAGAAGAACATGTATCTGGAGATGCTAGACTAAAAAGAA
>LZPO01098292.1:0-19168 GCA_001675575.1 Neotoma lepida
AACGCCATTATATGAGAAAAAAAGGACAGCTCATGCTGGAGTGTCACACGTGACAATCTCCAAAGAAGGAAGGATTTTTTTTTTTTTTTTTTTTTGGCAGAGCAGAGGGCACAAGGCTCCATGCTGGGATGTCTCTGAGACTCAGATCAAATCTAGTTCTACCAGCTCAGGGGCCCCTGGATGAGTTTAAGACCTTGAGAATGCCATCAGCTTTGATGAGGCCCCAAACTTTGGCTCACCAACACTAGTCACTCCCTCACTGCTCCCCCCTCCTTCCAGAACCCAGATAAGTGAATTCTATTCATGTTCCAGTCCCCACCTGAGTCATCTCTGGAGCTTCTCTTGCTTCTATATCCTCTTCAAGAGAAGAACACATGCCTCTGTCATTTTAGTGTATTTGTAGCTAATATTTATACGGTGGTTTAAATGAGAAATGCCCTCCCATAGGCTTGGGGAATTTAGATACTCAGTTCCCAGTTCATGGTGCTGTATGGGGACCTTGTGGGATGAAATAAGTAACTAGGGCTGGGCTTTGATAGTATATGGCCTTGACCTACTTATGGCTCATTTTCTTTGCTTTGTCCTTATAGAGGATGTGGACTGTCAGCTTCTGTTTCTGCTACCGTGCCTGCCGCTTGCCCTCATGCCTTCTTACCATAATGAATTCTTATCCTTATAGAACTGTAAGCCAAAATAAACCCTCTCTTCTTTAAATGGCTTTTGTTCATGGTGTTTCATCACAGTAGCAGAAAAGTAACTAATACCTTTGACATACTTAACAGGCACTTCCAGCTCTCTCCTTAGCTACCACTGTACTCTGAACATAACTTCTATCATTTTGCTTTGCACAGTGTGTTCAACATTGCTTACTAGTCTGAGTTCCTAGGTAGAAGGATTTCTGGAGTGGAATAAATATATCAATAGCCTGCATTCTCTATCCTTAACCAGAATCATGACATATAAGCCATGTGGCTGGAACATGGACAGCTGATCTTGGCTGCTTTTCTTACTGATCTCAAAAGGCAGATAGATGTTCTCATTCATCCACAGAACAGTTAAGTGATTAAGTTAAGGGCTAGATGGCATACTTTGTGTATCCCCCTGCCCACTAACAAATGTAACAACTTGAACTCAGTGTGGTCCCCAAATTCAAATTCCAGTTCTACATCCATGAGCAGAGGTGAAGACATCAACCAGATCTGAAGATAGACTCCATGTAACTGAAAGTACTTTCTAGAAACTCATCCAAAATATTTTGCTGAAAGGAAAATCTAGTATAAAGTATGTGTCCTTGGCCTTGTAGATACCATGTATTCATTTCAGTCCCTCATCTTGTTCACAAAGCTCTCCAGCTTGACACACCCATTGGCCTGATGGCACGAGACAGACCCCACACCAGCCATGTGCTTATCTGGCCCAATGATCCAAATGAGTAGGATCCTTTTCACTGTCCGGTCCATACATGAAGTGGGAAGGAAATGGAAGAGCCTGATAAAGGCCATTCAATTCTTTTTACTTTGACAGTATAACTTATAAACTGGTTTGCTGAGTATCTGGAATAAAGTTGATATTCAACACAAGTCTGACATTTTAATGCAAAAAGACTCCATTATATTTAATCACTCCTCTCAACTCCCCCCTCTTTTTTCTTTCAAATTTCTCTTTCTTATTTTTTTTTCCTGAAAACTGCAAATCGCTCTAGCTTTTTTGAAGTCAGCCATAGCTGGAGCCATTTCATTTATATTTATAGCTAAATTCCAACGCCATGTACTCTACACATGATTAATTCACGGAGGAAGGGCTCTGAGGTTGGGACGTTTTAAGTAAGTACAAAGCAGGGCAGAGTTTAAAAATGTTAGCTCAAGCCAATAATTTGACTTTTCTTTACAGTCAGAAATCAGACAGTTGCTGTTGAAAAATTTATGATCCCTTAGAAAACTACATTTTTATGTAGAAAAGGAAAATATTAATCCTATGTTAACTAGACTGTGGCAAGATACCAAGTCTCAACATAAAACTTTATGTCTAGCTTCTTTGGGCACAACCCTACTAGAGAGGTTACTCAGAACTCCTGCTGTCAAAAACTGACAATATTATTTCACAAGCTAAAATAAGTTTGTTCCAAATGATCCATGCAAACATTACTAAAAGTCTAATTGTTCAGTGTACTTTTTATTTTAATGTTTAAATTTTAATAAAATAATTTTTAATTATTTAATTTAAATAAAAATGTAATTGTAGGATTTTACTTGCCTTGCTATTTTTAGAAGATTTATTATTTTTATTTTCTCTGTATGAGCTATTTGCCTGCATGTATGCAAATACTGCATGCATGCCTAGTGCCCACAGAGATCAGAAGAGGGTGATAGATTTCCTAGAACTGGAGTTATGGATGATTGTATGATGCCATGTGGATGCCCTGTGCTTGGAACAAAACTCGGGTCCTCTGCAAGAGCAGCAAGTGCTCTTCAGCACTGAACTATCACTCCATATCCTCCTTGGGTTTTTGAATACAGACCTGTTGGCATAAAAGCTATGTGCATGCATGTGCACGTGCATGCGTACGTGTGTGTGTGTGTGTGTGTGTGTGTGTGTAAAGAAGAGAGACAGAGACAGAGAGAACATTAGATCCAAGTGCCAAACTCTTCTTACACAGCAACATCATGATGAGTTTCGTACACTTGAGTAAATTAATGTACAAGATTCCTGATGCACTTATTAAGACTTCACAGGTATTCTGGAAGCTGCAGCAGATCCAGATCCTATGAATCCCATCAGTGTCACACACAGACTCTTAACCTGTTTCCTCATTTGTAAGTCTAGGATGCCAACTTCATGTCTGCCGGAGGGCTCACAGCAGTCCTTGCCTGCAGAAGCTCTGGACTGTTATTGTTCTATTATATATATATTATATATAATATATATATAATATATAATTCTAATATATAATTATTCTAATATATAAGCTCTATTATTGTTATGAGAGTTTAGAGATTCACACATATACCTACAGATAAACTAATAATTAATATCATGCCATCTAAGCCTGCACAAGTCATGATTACTCCAAGCAGTATTTTAAGTTAGATGGCTGAAACTGACTGAGAAAATATTTGTTTTTAAGGAATATTTATCTCTTCTATCTATGTGCATGGCCTGATAGGTAAGGAATTTCTCTTTGTCTTGAAGAGATGCACTACTCTTTGCTTTAGCTTCAAGAATAGAGTCTATGAATAAGGGAAAATATCTTGGACTGTCAGCAATACTTCTACATGTCTCACCGGGACACACCATCCAGTCAACTGTTCTACAGAAGACGCTGCACCTGCTTCTGAAATGAACCCAGGAACCCCTTCTCAGTTGGTTCCTTGGACCAAGAGCTAGTCTTCATTCTGTCTTTTCATTTTTTTAACCTTTCCTTAATATCTATGCACATAATAAAGTCTGAAATCTGGAGGGACTGCCCCTAAGCTGTGACATTTGGAATAGCAATGTGTTCATTCTTCCCTTGGCTTTCCCATGAGCAGGTATAACCATGGTCTTGTTTTCATTCTATCCTGGAAGAAGGATCACCATTATTTACCCTGATGCACATGGCCACTCAATCCTGACAATGGATTTCAACAAGTTCATGATTTTACTTGTGCAGCTGCATGGAATAATCATAGATGTGTTGCTAGGATACTTGGTGCTCTGAAAGTCTTGTTACCCACTGACTCCTAAGAATATCATAAAGGCTTCATATTCTTATTCTTAGCTTTGCTTTCCTCTGTTTCAGTTAGCCATGGTCAACACCATCCTCAAAATATTAAAGAGAAAATTTTTGAAATAAACATTTATAAAGTTTAAGTTGTATACCATTCTAAGAAAGCAGGATTGAATCTATCTTCCTACACTATCCCATGCAGAACACAAACCATCACTTTGCTCAGCGAGTCTAGGCTGTATGTGTTACCAGCCCGATAGTCACCTAGCAGTCTGTGTATCAGAATGACTGTTGTGGCATACTAGCACTTGTGTTCAAGTGGCCCTTAGCTTACTTCATAATGGTTCCAAAATGCAAGAGTAGTGATGCTGGGCATAGACGACCTGCCAAAGACAAGTCACAGTGTGCTTTCCCTAGAAGGGCAGGAAATTTGTAACTTCATAAAGAAAGGATACAAAATCAGATCCCAGGGCTGCTGAGATCTGTGGTATGAACAATCTTCTATCTGTTAAATTGTGAAGAAGATTTTCCTGAAACCACAAACGCTAGTGGCTATGGAAAGTGGTGATTTCTTAGTCAAGAGAGAAAAACATATTGTCTGTGTGAGTATGTACAGGATGTAGCATCCTATACACAGGGCTGAGAACTACCCCTGGATTCTGGTGTTCATGAGGAGTTGTCAGCATAAAGTACAGTTTCTTAACTCTGTCTTCAATTTTATTTATTTGAAACAGGGTCTTATCGAGCTCAGACTGGCCTTAAACTCACCTTGTAGCTGATGATGATCTTGAATCAGGATCTCCCTGCCTCCACCACTGAATGGGGGTGATTACAGGCATGCACCATCATAGGGATTTGTGGAGTGCTGGAGCTTGTACCTAGAGCTTTCTGTGTTCCAGACAAGCACTTTATCAAATGAACTGTGTCCTTAGCCCAATCTTCCATTTAAATATATATATATATATATATATATATATGTGTGTGTGTGTGTGTGTGTGTGTGTGTGTGTGTGTGTGTGTGTGTATATGTATTGCAGAATAATATATTCAGGATCCTAGGAAGCTTGAAGAAACAAACAAAACACATAATTCAGAACTTCAAAGCTACTTTAAATCATCTGGTTTACTTAAAGACTAGAATGTCAAGATGGGGTGCATAGATAATACTCTGTTGCTGAGTTAGATGCCTTGACAAGTCTGCATTTGTGAAGGACAGGCCTATATGTATCCCATGTCCCTGGTCTTCATGGACCCCTATTGTCCCATGTATGCAATAAGGGTGGGGTTGCCCCTCTTTAGATTGATTATAAGTCACTTCTGGGAAGCCCTTACCCTGGCAGCCAGACTTTAGGAGCACCCTCTAAAGCTCCATCTGTTTGTGGGTTTTCATAGAGAAGTACTGGTCTAATGAAGCCATCGCTAAAACACATCAGGTATGAGGCTGAATACCTCAGTTACTTGCACATTTTAAGGGACTGGGGCTACTTTGGTGGCAGCTGATTATATTCAATCATTCATGCAGCTCCCCTGAGGACATGGTTTTTATTTTTAGAGAAACCTCCACTCGCTGACTGTCGGGAAGGGAACACTCAGGAGGAGCTATCAGCAGTCATTTGTTTCAGTAAACATTGAATATAACATATGCCTCTCAAGTAATGTGTATCCAAACATACAATTTACAAATAATTAACATCATGTTAATTAGTCACATTAATTTATGCCACTTTGTGGAATTATTTCCTCAGAGTGTTTAGGAACGCTGCCAGGAGCTTGAGCCAAACAGTNTGAAAATGTGCCTGAAGTTAACTGTTGTGAGTGGCGGTGAGACACAGCTTGAACAAGTTGTCCTGGGCCCCTGAGGCATATCAGAGGCTGCCCCAGCTTTCTAGCTAGAGAGAATTCAGTGAGATACCACCTCTTGCTTCCTGCCCTGGGCCTCTTTTTTTTTTTTTCCTTTCTGCTTATTGTTGCTGAGTGCCACTGTCCAAGATGCTCTGCTGGGGACAGAGGGTGAGCCAGGCTGAGTTTTATATACAGCAGTATTGTCCTGATAGCAGCTGTCTTCAGATTTCCAAACAACAGCAACAACAATCAATGACTAGGAGTTATTCCCTGTAAGCAAAGCTCTGAGAACACAAAATAGCAAAATCAACATGCCAATGTTTCAAGACCTCTGTAGTTCTTATCTATCTATTATAGTCATTTTTTATATTAACTTATTCATTTGGGGGGACACACATATGGAGATCAGAGACTAACTTGCAAGAGTNGTCTTCTTCCACTGTATGGGTTTCCGGGGAGATGGCACTCAAATCATTAGACTTGGCAGCAAGCTCACCAGCTTTATCTGTCTTTGAAACTTTGGCATCTTCGCAAGGACTGAAGCCCAGGCTCCAACAGTGTGTCAAGAAAGGGGAGAAACTAGCCAGGCAGTTCAGATACAGGAGGGGGAGATGTTTGGAGAAAAATGGCTGGTAGAGCAGGCAGATAGGAAGACAAACAAAACCACATCACAACATGAAATGAAGTTAAGAGAATGACTTGTGGGAATGTGATGAGTCAGGGAAGGGTGAAGGGCTTTTGAGCAGAGCTAGTGCAGTGGACTGTGGTTAATCCTCGTAGATCTGCTATGGTCTATTTTACTGGGGCAACTTATTCAATAACAGGTAATGGAACTTAGGTCCCTTCCTTCACTTCTCAATATGAAATACAGATAAACCTAGACACGACACAGAACCCAACCATTATCTCTATTTTTAAAGAAGGCTTAGGAAACACATTGGTCATTGTAAATTGATCATAGATACAAAGGTTGAAATCTATAAACAATTTATTCTTCAAAGGACCAAAATTGAAAGCAAAGCCCCTGTGTTTAGTTTAGGTAATTATGTAAGTGTGAGAATGTAAGGGGTCAGGCAGGAGGAGGACGTCACTGACAATAGAAGCAGCAGTTGACCAGGGGAGCTGAGTCTCCGCATTATTGAAAATAATATTAGAATTAGTTATCAGCATTTTTAAACCTCTAAACCTTTGCTTTGTCTATTTATGCAGAACAGAACGTTGTAAGCACCTCACACCATGAGAAATGTGGAGTGTGTCAGAAGATAAAATGAAGAACAGTGAGGACAGAGGACACTAAGGACACACTGGGCAATACTAGCACCCAGCACCATTGCAGACTTGTAGGATACAATCATTCTGTGGAAGAAGCAGGTGTATGCATGAGGAGACGGTACAAAGAATGACATAGATGCCAACACTCATATCCAAATGAAGCCCAGGGATATGCTGTGAGGTCCAAGGAAGCCATGACCCATTTAAAAAGTGAGAAAAATTCACGCAAGGAGAATTCCTTCACCAGTACCTGTTCCTAGCTGTCTTCAGAGAGAGTTAGGGCTCTTTTTCCAGGCAGATACATTGATGTGCATAGATGGCATTTCCCCACAAGAAACTTTTGACTTATTGGTATGAGAACCATGGTAGAGTAGTCTTGGCTAATAACAATAAATATTAAATGTTACTTTAAAAGTTTTATTTAGGGTCTATTTGATTCACTTTAACTTTGATTCAATTTGGCTCCCCTTAATATTTATCCAAAAAATGTTTCAGAATCCCCAAGTTGTGAATACATGAAAGCTCTCCCCTAATATCCAGGAAACCATTGAGAATATAAAAGCAGCAGAAAAATCATCCCAGGGTTTCAGGACGTTCTGCAACTTCAAAGAGAACTGAATGAAATCTGCACCTATTTTGCACAAACTGAAATTGCACTCGGCAGGAGCAGCCCTTCTCCCCATGCAGAAATCTGAAAATGCATTTGAAAAAACTAGATCCATATTTTAATTAAAAGGGACCATTCTGAGCCCAGCGTGTAGAAGTGTAGCATTAATATTTGTGACACTAGCCATGGGGGACAAAGGGGCCAAGAGGGTCTTCCACGAGCAGTGGGAAGTCAAGGTTGATCTTTCTTGAAGTCCAGAGTCTCACAGACATGAAGGGGTCTGCTCTTGCTTCAAAGTGCTACCCGAGGACAAGGGGCATTGATGGAAGGTCTGGACACCCATTAGGGTGACTGGAGGGATCAGAGTTTAAGCAGCCAAAAGTGGCTGGTGAACAAAACATTTCATGGATGTACACCGATACAGCAGAATGTAGGTGACAGCCAGCACCTACTCCACCATCACACAGTACATTAGTTAGTGTCACTCCACAAGCACACAGATTTTAAAATCAGGGCCATTTGCTTCATGTGCTCCCGGAAGCTCTCAGGTCTACCAAATTTCAAACGCTTTTATTGGGATTGTTTGTTTAATGGTACAAACAACCGTTGTGAAACATTACCATATTAGGGCATCTTACATAAAAATGAACATATTAAACCAACTGGTGGCAGTATCGTCTCAGTGCCATAATGCAATGACAATGGCTGGCAGCCAGCCTTGGCCTTCTCAGAACTGCTGGCTTTATGGGCATGCACACTTGAAGCCTAGGACCTTAAAAAGTCACATGTGGAGATGAATTAATTTTTCTATGTCAAATGGGTTGTTTCCTTTTCTTAAAGAAAATGTTGGCTGTTCCTCAAGGAAGCATGTTTTAAAATGGAGTCTGGCTTTCGAAGGGTTAGACTTCATAATATCTGATTTCTTCAGTGACAGATTTAAGATCATTTTAGTTTTAAAAAGGCCAGAATGTAAGAGCAAGGAGGACGAAGGACAGGAGGGTATTTAGGACTCATCCCAAACTCCCTCACTGGTGGGACCTGGCTAGGAGAGTCCCAGACAGAGAGGCTCAATGTTAAATGCTATGGAGCTGTGCTGTCTGGTGAAGCAGCTGTTAGCTCCACCCAAGCACAGAGCATTGACCATGGAGCTTAATAACAAAGAGGAACTGAACTGCAAATCTTAGTTCATTTTAACCCCTATAAAATGGATTTAAAAGCTGAAGCAGCTCAAAACACGGTTGCAGCAAATTCACCTTTACTTTAGCTTTAGTTTACATCGAACCGTTATATAGCACAAGGTGGTATTGTATGAGTCCTATAGTTTGATCGGAAACGTCCTCTACGGGCCTTTGAATGCGTGCTGTCTAGCTGGTGGTGCTGTATTGGAAGGCGTGGAGCTCTTAGCGGGTAGGATCTAGCTGGAAGAGCAGGTCACTTGAGGATGTGGCTTTGATGGTTATACTCTGTCTCTGGTTCCTTGAGCTCACTCTGCTTGCTGGTTTGCTGTGACCTGAACAGTCTCTATGAGGTCACACTGCTGGGAACTCAGCCTCATCTTTCTGCCCATGAGAGATTGAAAGCCCCCGAAGCCATGAGACAAAAAAGCCTTTCTTCTTTGAAGTCATTCTGTTAGGTATTATGGTCACAGCTATATGTTTAACTGATATATTTAGTGAATATGTTGGCTACATGAGTCATTTTTGCACATCTTGACACATGTCTGTCGTCAGGTATTTATTGAACTTAAAGTGTTTTATTACTTTATGATATACATTACTGCAATGTGATTACTTAAACATTTCATGCAGATAGCACAAGTTACAGGAAGACCTATATAAGTCACAATTAGCAATTAAGCGGAAATTATGATTTTAATTGTAAATTATTAAATGTGGAAGGGCATGATGGCTTATCAGCAAAATCTGCTTGCTGCCAAACATGATGAACTGGGTTTGGTCCCCTGGATCCATATGGTAGAGGGAAAGAGCTTACTCCAGCATGTTGTCCTCTAACATTCACACTTGAGCTTTGTGGTGTGTGAGGCATGTGTACATGTGTGTTCACACACATACACACTCACACATAAATAAATAAACGCAGATTAAAAAATGAATGATTAAATTGATTTCTACTGAAATAATTATAGACAGATTAAAAAAATCTTGGGTAGCACTGATGTAAAACCAGCAGCCAGTTCTACAACAGGAAAATTTAATTGAAAAGATTAGAAGAAATATCACAGATTTAGGAGGAATGTCAATTGCAATTTCCTGCAACATAACAAAACAAAGCTGTTTGTTGTGTAAAAAAAAGATGTTAAAGTAATAAAGTAGACAATATAAAGAGATATTTTCAGAAAATACACAGTAATTTGGAATACATTTCTTTTCAACACTAAAAACAAACATGTTGCTACTAGAAAATACGGTTCCTAGAATGGGATTGCTAGAAAATTTGAAACTGTACATGTGGTTGGCATTACATATCTATTGGCTGTTGTCATGGCGCCAACAGATGCTCAAACTTCTAAATCCATCTGGAATCCCCATCAGCTGCCAGTTACTCTACGGCCATTGCCCGCTACTTCTCGCTTGCTGTGTCTGATGGGTCTCTGAGTTTAGTCTTGCCTCCTGGCCATCCATTCTTTATGAATTTCTCAGNATGGAAACCTGATTTCATTCCAGTCAGCCACAGATAACAAACAACACCTACAAGTTTTTACCATACTAGGCACTACTNTCCTTACTACTTACTTTTCTCCTTTCAGGCATCCGACCTGGCCTGTCTTCTATTTCTTGAAATATGCCAAGTCAATTGCCACATCAGGGCTTTGAACCCATTCTCTCGATCTTTTCCCCATTACATATATGTTAGTTGGGTAGCTGAATGGAAGAGTGTGGGGGTAAAGAGTCGAATTTGATTTTTGAATTTCATCTGACGTTATTCATTCCTCCATCAACTTCAGTAGACATCAGTTACTTGATCTCCATGATGACAGGTACTAGGCTGAGCACTGAGGAGCTTGATATTTAAGAAGAAGAAGAAGAAAAAAAAAACATCTCCATAGGAAATAAAGTGCAACCTATCATCTGTTTGTCTTTTCTACAAAGTTACAGAAAGATAGAATTCATCATCAGCAAAGTTATTGCAACTATTTTATGTTATAAGTACATTGAAAACAAGACAAAACAAAAAACTAAGGCTCAACTTGATGATATCATAAACAGAATATAAAAAGGTAATGATATTATGAGTTTCAACTTGGGCTAGAAACAGAAATAGAGAAACTCCAATCCAATCAATAGGACTGAAGAGGTCAGCAGGGCTGGTTCTTCTTGGGCAGGGGATATATCTCATTAAGTTTGTTCCTTCGGTGCCAGGTCTACAGGAGAAATTCAATAAATTCCTCCTAAATTGAAATCATCACTTACAATAAGCTCTTAATAAGACGGTGAATTTATTGAAGGCAGAGTGGATACCACTAGGCCTTAGCATCCTTAGATCCTCAAGTATACAGTCTCCATAACTGTGTATGTGCAATATGGCCCAAACCTTCAGTTCTAGACATATCAGATGAATAGCATGAATGAGCAAGACAAGCCAGACCTATACATCAGAAATAATGCAAGTTGGAGGATGGGAAGGACTCTGGACCTACAAGAGCCCAATACTGATAGAATTGACTGTTTTCCTCTCNAGGCTAATGTGTAGGTCTTTATTGGAAACCTCCAAGTTTGAAGTATTGGCAGTTAACTCACAGTGTCTGAAAACATCATGCAGAACAAACAATGGGCACTAAATTTGACCTCCCAGGTGACAAGATTCTGACCTAGCTGCTAAGCCAGTCCTACACAGAGGAGGTACCACTGTTTCTCTACATCTTCCCAGCCTCCATGGATGGTGGGGACATGTAACTCCATTTGTAGGGAAGAAGAATAGGACTGAGAATGGTTAGACAGTTTTCTCGGGGCCACATACCCAGATAGCCAGCCAGGTAATGACTAAATGTCAAAGCAATTGATATTCACAAAGCAATTCACAACATATTGAGCTGCGTTCTTGTTGCATATTCTGGACTAATTTTTAAACAGGAAACAATCAACCCAACAAAAACAAACAACATAGTTATTTCATGGAGAGCTCCTCAAATGGACCCTGATTCAAGGAGTCCCTTTGAAAAGTGAACAGCAGCACTGGGAAATACTCTCCACAGAGAGACACATTCCTGCACAGGTCAGGCTTTCCGCCTTTCCATGGTATGCTCTTGCAGCCATGTAAGGAAGATTGCCCTTCAGTATAAAAGTCACATGCACAGAGGAGGCCTGCCATACAACTTGGCAGTTTGATCTTTCTCTTTGGTTTGCAAAGGCTCATTTTCCAGACATGTGTTTCTGCTTAGAAGTACACAGAGGTGGATAAATCACCAGGGTCGTCGTCCCTGGAGCTGGCTCCATTAACTTTCTTGGCATGATNTCACCATTGAAGTCAACATGACTTAAGAGTTTATATAACATTTTATTAGGCTTTAATCCCCTACTTTCCCTGAATTTAAATGTTCATCTGTTGGATAGAAAATGAATGTTGCTTGTGAGTCAAAGACCAAAGTATCCTAACTTTAATTTGTTTTTAATTAACTTATTCTGCTCATTTTGATTTTAAGCAGGCAGGAGGGAAGTTTTAAACATTCCTGAAGGAAAGATCCTGTGTGCTTGTGTGTGTGTGCGTGTGTGTGTGTGTGGTGCATGTTAGTTATATACACATAAACAAACTGTGATGTAATACACCTTATGAAAAACTTAAGTGGACAGAAAGTAAAGGCTCATGATAATGAAGAAAATAGGACCGTTTACTGGAATTTTTAGCCAGACTGCTGCCATGACTGCATTTGACCGGCTTCGTCTTCTGCCCCTCAACCTCTTTCTCTGTAATCCTTACCAGACTTTTCTGTGTTCAGTACTCTCATTAAAAACAAGTAATCAAAACTCAATAAGATTTTATTGTTTGCACAGAATCTTCGGACCTGTAGATCTCAGCAAGGAACAATTTCGCTTCCCAGAGTGCAATTAACAAAGTCTTGGAAGATGTTTTCAGTTGTGATTTTAGTGGGTAGAGGAAGGTACAACTGGCACACCACAAGGAAAAGAGAAAGTCTGACAGATGACAGTCTGCAAATAGAGTGGTTNTGCAACCCTCTCACACAGAACACGGGTAATCACATCCTGCCTTTTGTTTTGTGGTTGAGCATAGGTAATATCCCCCATTCTTACAGGAAAAGATATAGAATTTAGAAGGAAAATCTCAAGAGCTAAGTTGTGTACCCNCCACCAAATGTCCTTAAGCAAGATCCCCGAGCTTACTGCGGCTCACTGTCTGTACTTATAAATGAGGGAGAGAGAGCACATCTGACTTCACAGGGTGGTGGCTCAGCCCTGCGACACAATGGACATTGGGAGCCAAAGCAGCTTGCCATCACCATCATTGCTACATCTTATCTGGGAGAACTGAAAATGCCCATGTGGAAGTAACAGAACTATTGGGTCTACTCATTTCTTCAATAAAGACCTATTGTACAGCCAACTATTTATATGCCAAGCACCCTAATAGGTGCTGGGGTAACAAACAGGAGCAAGACACCAAGACCTTATACTCTTAATAAATCAATTCTGCTCTCCCCNGACTTTATGGTTNTTGTGTCTGTTTTTGTTGTAGTAGATTTTTTGTTTGTTTGTTTTTTTGAGACAGAATCTCATCAGGATGGCTTCAAATTCATAATCCCATTGCTGCAATAACCACCCCCACCAGGAGCTCAGATTGTAAGTCCATGCCCAGTTTCCTTATCTTATGATCACTAGACTGAACAGGAGAAAATGATTTGGGAGAGGTGGTATTGACAGTTTCTGGATTCCTTATTTCACAGTACCCTTTATGAGTAGTGACTCCAGAGAAGAAGAGCACATGATAGTCAGCAATGCCTGGGGACATGCTGGGCAGGGTTAGAAAAAGGAAGGGACACATCAGCAGGAATTAAATGGTGTCTGATCCTGTGACGGACTCACCTCATCCAGGAGCACCCATTCTCCTACACAAGCTAACGATGAATGCCCTCACAGTTAAGCAGGACCTCAGGGATTTCAACTTGATTCCCTTGAAGGTTTAATGAGTGGACTTCAGATTTTAGAACTGAAGACATTCTGTCCTTTCCCTGGAAAACTGCTATCCTCGCCACCCTACAATTTCTCATTCCTAGTGTTCTGTATAGATGCTTGCTTAATAGATACAATTTTATATATTTAGGAAATATATATAATTTATATGTCTATTGGACAGCGAAATACAGAAATAGAAGAGAAGAGTTAGACGGTTTTGGAGAGCCAGCCATCTCCTAAGATATGCCAGGTAGATACAACTTTAGAAATGAAGAGCAACCTTCCAGAAGTTGCAGAAATATGGTGGGTATGTAATAGTGGTAAAATTAGGAACTTTCCCTATCAGCTACTTACTATATATGGAGGATCTTGAGCAAGCTGTTGTCCTCTGCAGGCTTTCACTTTCTCCTTTTCAATGGGGATGATAAAATTCTCTATTACACCACCGGTTTATTGTAATGAGTCAATGAGGTGATATATGAAAATAAGTAGCATCAGACACTTACACCCTCTAGCCATTTTCATAACATTAAATCACTATTATCACTACAGATGCCCTTGGCCCTGACTTAAATATAGTTTGTTACTCTCAAGGAATTAAGAGCCCAGATGTCAAATTAAAAAAACAAAAATTCTCTACAAGGTTGAAGATGACTGATCCTGCATGCAGTAAGCCCTCCATCAATGACCAAAGGGAAAAATGAGTGGCTTTGTGAAATGAGAACTCAAGGAAGAAAATGAGAGTCAGAGGATTTGGGTGAACCTGTGAAACCACAGGAGCACACGGACTTCACAGGGTGCTGAGTTCCCAGAATCCTCTTCTCTGAGACCTTTAACGAGGCAGGTAACACTTACTCATGTAAGGCATCTGCACAGAATCTAGCCTTGAGCCAAAGGAAGTCCATAATAAACTTGGGGTTCCATCCCCATCTGTTAATCATTTATTTATCCTTCCTCAAGGGTAAAAGCAGAAAGGAACAGGCTAACTGACAGACAGAAAATGCTGGACTAATTCTATGCAATTTTTTCTTCTAAATTATCTCTTTCCAGGTTACCCTAGAATAGCTTTGTGGTCTTTCCACCCAGGCCACTTCCCAGTTGTACACATTCCTTCAGAAAACACAATGGATCCAGACCCTTCATCACACTCAGCCTCAGTCCTGGGAAACGGTACCTTAGAGATGTTTGCCACAATCCCACCAGAGAAGATGTTCAGTGAGCCTTTCATAAAACACCAAGTAACATAAACAAAGCTGTGTGCAAAAGGAAGCATAAAAAATACTGAAATTAAATGTTGGAGACCCTGTTCCTCTCCTTGGTGCTCTTGGAAAAGTCCACCCCCACTCCCCACCCAAGTGCCTTCTATAAGATGATAGTAGGTGAAAATATATCAGCCAGTTAGAATAAACAGCAAGATAGGTGACACTTTATAGGTTACATGGTTTTGTTTTCCTTGATAAACAGATCATTTGGAGCATTATGATTACAAACANAGAAGACGACGCCTCCCTGTGAGACCTGCTACTGATTCTTACTAGAGCCTGAAAGAGTCATGGAACCCTCTTAGGATTTGCTTTCTGGGGTCAAAGAATACAGAAAGGAAAGCTTTTTGGTTTAGCAAGCTCAAAGTGCTTCCTTTTGTGTGCTTTCTTGCTTCCCACAGCTTCCCGTAAAAACATGGGGACTCTTCCATTGAGGTGTGGAGATATTCAATGCCTTGCTTTAAAGCGAATTAGCAGCCAAAATGGAAGTCAGCAGAAGAAATCACTATTGTGATTTTGGTAGCATGCTGGTATGTGCTCAACAACTGCCTCTTTGGAACAAAACCACCCTGCTTTTGTATTGCTCACCAATCCATGTGGTGTGAATACTCCAATCATGCTATGTTGTCACCGAGTACAGTCATGAATAGCAGGTCTCAGCTGGCACTCCTGAATGTTAGCAGCTGGCTCCAGTACACTGTAGTCTGATTCTCCCATCCAGTTCATCAGACATGAGTGGACGGACAGTGAGTCTCACCTCCAATGCTACCTTCATGCTATGGCCATATGTAATATGTGGGACTGGTGTCTTTCAAAGATAGTGCCTGTCACATGAAGGTTTTCGTGGGCAGGATAGTAACTCCTCATTCATCTTAGTATCCCTAATATTTAAAGTTAGTATAAGGTAGCTCTGGTCAAAAAGTACCTAATATATATATATATATATATATATATATATCTTATCTCACATATATCTAGACTAGCAAAACCCTCCTCATTATCATGATGTAGTAGTTTCTTGTCTCATTGCTGTGACAAAATACCCCACAAAGTAACTTAAAGAAGGAAGGCTTTACTCTGACTCACAGTTCCAAGGGCTACAGTCCATTCAGATGGAGAAGTCATGGTGGCAGGATATTGTTCATCGTGATGGAGAAGTCACAGCAGCAGGAAAGGAAAGTCTGCTCACACTGTGTCCACAGTTAAGAGGCAGAGAGTGATGAAGGCCTGAGCTCAGCTCACTTTCTCTTTCATTCATTTTGAAACTCAAGCCCATCAAACTCAAACCNACATTTAGATGGGAGCTTCCCACCTCAACATATCTAGATTCCTNCTCAGAGATGTGCTGAGAAATTTGTTTCCATGGTGATTCTAAATCCAATCAAGTTGACAGTCAAGCTTAACCACCAAACATGCCAAATTAGCTATGTCTTGATTTATGGAATGTAGTCTGAACAAAATAACAAAACCTCCCAGAGTATCAGGTTGATAGAATTGAACTCTCAAGCAATTTCCTCCCAACATGCNTGGTAGAGAGCTAGGCGACTGATGGNCAAAGCAACAACAGATTTTTATAAAGAGAGAGAAAGAAGATGGGAGATGGAGAAAGTATGCCTTGTGGTCTGAATGTGCACCCACTCCCAACCACAAGTTCATATAAGGTTATGGAGCTCTCATGATCAGGATTAGCACTCTTACAATTGATGCCTCCAATTGCTTCCCTGCCTTCCACCATCACTAGAGTGACATTATCCTGTAATCAAGTTGGCTTTGATCTATCATAATGGCTGTGTTCTTGAAGTGCTTTGAATGAAGAAGTCCCTCCCCGACCCCAGTTGGTGGTCCTGTTTGTGGAAGTTATAGATCCTTTGGGAGGCGGATCTTTGCTGGACAGAGTTTATCATTGGGCACAGGTACAGTCATTGGGAGTTTGTAGGCTTGCCCCACTTGCGGTTCTGTTTCCTCTGTGTGGATGAGAATGTGACCAGCCTGTTTCNTGNTGCTGGTGGTCACTGTGGTACACCTGCCCTGCAGTTATGAACTCTGTCTCCAAGGAACAAACCAAAATAAACCCTTCCTTCCTTCANCTGCTTTTGGTCATGGTATTTTATCACAGCCACAGAAAAGTAGCCAATGGGCTCTCATGAGCTCATCACTTAAAGGCCTGACCACTCGATTCCTCCAAGTAGCACCTAAGTTTCAATAAGAGCTTCAGGAGGTGACATTGAAATCACTGCAACCACGGAGATAGGGTAGGACACAGCTTCCTGCAGAAAGGTAAAGCAACTAGAGCAATCAGATAAGGAAGATGTGAGTGGTGGAACAGGAGATGAAAGAGCTTTGTCTTTGGGGATATGGGTACTGTCTTCATGAGCATCACCGTCTTTTCCAATGCGGCATCCATGGTTTTTATCTTGCATTTTCCAATGAAGGCTTTAACATGACACAGAGGTTNTTGAAGTGTACTTCTAGTAGTTAGAAGACACAGAGGATTAGAGGAATTCCTCTAATTAGAGCCTGCAGCCAAAGGATTGTGGGGCCAGGATGGGTTATGTGGATGTTGAAAACCAGAAAAGAGAGAGCAGAGAGCTGGGGGATGCCAGGGACTAGGAACCAGAGGCATCACTCTTGGGTCAAGGGAACTATAAGAGAAAGAAGAGGAACCCAGGTTGTGGACAAGGACCTCCAAATTTCCCTGTGAGAGGAAGAACCAAGCATGCCCACTGTTGGGACTTTAACAGAGTCTCCCCTTTAAACATTTCCCAGNCATCCAGCCAAACATGATCTAGCCTGTCATTCCCACCTCACTCCTTAGGCTCTGGCAAAGAAATAAGCAGCAGTTATATTGTGGAAGTGGGGTAGGAAGGAGGAAGAACAGAACTTTCTTTTGCTGTACGGCCTCCAGCCTGAGTTAGACCAGGGCTGTACAGGAGGTTAGAGCTAACTCAAGTTCAGGCTCTGGCTGTACTTCAGCTGTAGATATTCTAGTAACTACACTGAGACTGTGTTTGAAATTGCTGAGGCTGAAAGCTGGTGAAGAATGGGAAAATAGATGTGGGTAGCATTATTCAGGCACTTAAGTAGGGTAGGANGGGGCACTGGGTTATAATAGTAGCCCTGCAAATGATGTATCTACCTGGAGCGTTCAAGAATAAAGTCATANCGACAAAGTGGAGTACGGCAGATGTAACTTGGGGTCCCAGTATGTCATGTTTTGGAATAAGGTAAATCCTAAATTTATAGGAACATCCTTATAAATGGGAAGAAAGGAAAGCAAACCNAGGGAAGGAGGTCACGTGAAGTCAGAGGCAGTGGTCACATGACACAACAACAGGCCAAGGCACACCAAAGTCTGTCAGCATGTGGCCATCAGAACCCAGCAGGGAGGCACGGGGCAGAGTTTTCCTCAGAACCCTGGAAGGACTGAATCTATCCTCTTGACATCTTGCTTTTAATCTTCTGGCCCCTAGAATTGGAAACGAGTTCATTCTTTTGACTTGAAGCAATCAAGTTTTTGGTACTATGTTTTAGCATCCGCCATAAAGAAAACAAGCCATGTATATGTGAAGATAGCATTTTATCACAATCCTCACAAGGAGCCCGTGCTTCACAGTAGCTTACAGGTGTTTCTACTTGCTTGTTCTGGCTCACATAGAGAAATAATGAGGTACTGAAGCCTCACTAAGCCCAGCTGTGGCCTGGGATGCTGCTCAGGGGGGAGCCAGAAGTAACAGGAGCGGCATGAAGAAGAGAGGTAGCATCCAGCGCCCATAGCTATCCTTCTAGCNGCAGTAGCACGACAAGGACTCTCCCCTCCTGCTCCGATTTTTTTTCCTGCCTCTGGGAAGAGTCAGGCTGCTGCTGCAGACTGAAGAAATGTAAATGAAAATGGCCTCCTGCCATTTCAAGAAGTCCTGCTCCCCTGATTCTCTGAGCCTTGCCTCCTCTTCAGAGAAAATCAAGAATCTGGGGTCTTCTGACTTCATGGATGCCCTCTGAAGCTCTGGCTCCATGCTGTCTGTGGCTCGCCTCCCGTTACCTACTGCTAGGGAACTGTTTTATGGAGATGGGCCCTTGGAGAGAAAATCTACAATGTTTTGCAAAATCCAAAACATGGAGAGCTCCGGGGCACTCAAAGAGCAAAAACCTGGACCCAGGCCAGCCCAAGAGCTGCGCTGGCATCCCTCCCCCCACTTGATTCCGAAATAACAGGCAGCAGTTATGTTATTATAGAGCTTCATTGTCTCTTCCTTTCCTCCTTCCCTCCTTCCCTCCTTCCTTCCCTCCTTCCTTCCTTCCCTCCTTCCTTCCTTCCTTCCTTCCTTCCCTCCTTC